>JAQIXA010002353.1:0-18331 GCA_034699045.1 Nanhermannia cf. coronata Gr-Ori-00579 | reverse complement strand
CAAAAATATCTCAATATTTGTAACAAATTTATTGGAAAAAAGTACAGGACACAAGTCAATTTTTTAGCTCTATCAAATGAAATATTGTAAACCTTTAAACTTCTATAAGGACCAAAATCAGGTGCCTTTAATTTTTTCCAAATAATTTATCATAAATATCTGAAATCACTTTTTTAAGAGGTCAAATGTGCGAGCGAAGCGGGCAACTTTGCTTTCACTTTGTTCGTCTGTCTGTCTATCTGTTTGTCCAGAGGATAGCTCGAGAACTACTGGACCGATCTTAACCAAACTTGACATGAAGGATTAGGATCTCGGTGTGTCATTTTGACTAAAATTTCAGATTGCCCCACCCCTTGGGGTTCAGGGGACCCTTTAAGGTTTCCCCATGTTAATCAAATGGGAAAAATCGAAAATGAGGTTTAAGTGGTTTAAGTGGTAATCGATGACGGAGATTAAGAATTTGATATCAGTTTGACCCGGGAGTTGACCTTTGACCTCGAAAATTAATCTTTAAACACGAAAAATGGGGAAACTTGTGATGTCTTCATTGCTTTGCTCGCACAATTAATAATCAACTTATCTATTGAGTTAATTAAAGCCTAGTGTTAACTTAAATATAATAACCTTTTCTGATGAAATCAATCGAAAAATAAACAAAAAATTGTGTATTTTGAGATATTTTGAATTTGACTGGTTGTAAGCACCTTCTTTCTGTTCAATATTTTTCATAGTAAATGTATAAAAAAATCAAAATTTTTTCAAAGAAAATTGAACAAGTCAGATGGGCTGATAAGGTAGACAGGTCTCAATTAGGCACAATAATGGATTGCTTGATTTTATTGATCTTTAAAACTCAATTTTGGACAAAAAAAAACCCCAAAAACTTCGAATTGACCCTTCAAAACCTCAACTGACAACCACTAAACCAATTGCCACATAATTTGTTTATGATTTACTAACACAACATACCTATGTAAGTATATAAGTAAGTGCATTTCATCTTGTCTAAAAAACTAAATATTATATGAAATCAGAAATAATACATTTTGATAGTTCAAAGCATATGAAATTATTACTACAAATTATTACATTAGAGAGCTCTTTCAAGGGTCGAAAAAAGCCAAATTTTATTACTTTTATAAGAAGAAAAATCAGCTCAAATTCGGGCTTTTGTGGCATTTTGAATAGAAGTTGAGTGTAATATCAGGCATAAGGACTTGGATTTACTCATTTTTAGCTCGAATTTTAAAAAAAGTCCATTTTGTACTTTGCAATGCTGAAAATTATGTAAAAAATATTTGAAACTCTACCCTGAAAGTCAAAAAAATAGAAAAAATTTTCGGCTTAAAATAAGCCGTTTAGGTTTTTATATCTCGGAAAACTCTAAAAAGTTTAAAAAAAATTTTTATCTTTCACTATCAGATTTATTTGAAATCCTAGTTTAAGTACCCTACCTACATACATTAGAAAATCTAGGATTTTAAAATTGTAATTTGAGACAAGAGTACAACTTTCATTAGAAATTTCTCAAAATACTCGTATTCATTATTTAGTTTTTAAAATTTCATTTTTTAGCAAAAAATAAACTAATAGGCTCTGAAAAACAAGTTTTGGCTAACTTTATATCGTAAGTAAAAAGAAAAATCAAAGCGAAATTGTATCCTAATTGAGGATTTGGATAATTTGGAGCATTTTTGATATGATTAATCATGTTTTTTTGAGAATTTTGAGCTTTTTTTAGAGATTATTTATTATGGTTTTTGGAACTTTAGATCTTTTATTAGATGGTTCATCATAATTTCTAAAAATTTTTAGCTTTTTCTAGATGGTTTATCAAGTTTTTTGATAATTTTGAGCTTTTTCGAAATGCTGTATTGTGGTTTTTGATAATTCAGAGCTTTTTCGGGATAGTTAACCAAGTTAAATTTGGTTTTTCAGAGCTGGTTTATATTTGCTAAAAATTGAAATTGTAAAAACTAAATAATAAATACGAGTATTTTGAGAAATTCTAATGAAAATTGTATTTTTGCCTCAAATTACAATTTTAAAATCCAAGATTTTCTAATGTATGGAGGTACTTAAACTAGGATTTCAAATTGAATATAATATTGAGATAATAATGGATAAATTAAAGTTAAACTTTTTTTTAATTTTTAAAATTTTTCGAAATATTATATAAACCTAAGCGGCTATTTTATTGGTTTTTTTTTGAAAATGTTGAGCTTTTTCGAGATTACTTATTATGATTTTTGGAACTTTTATGAAATATTTCACCATAATTTTAAGAATTTTAAGCTTTTTCTAGATGGGTTATCGTGGTTTGTGATAATTCAGAGCTATTTCGGGATAGTTAACCATGGTTTGAAAATTTTGAGCTTTTTCGAGATGGTTATCCATGGTTTTTTGGCTGATATTGGATATTTGTCGTTTATTTGTTCACGAGCGAGGAGCCTTAAGGCTCTTTATCCAATGACAAATATCGAATCAAATAAAATAAAATGGTCCTTTTATCCTTACTATACTCGTACTATGTAGTATTAGTAAGTAGTATTTATACATGGGATTTCTAATGTGTTTCTTCTGGATTTAAAATGTATAAAATGATCCTTTTTTGATGATTTTGTTATTTGTTATTCAGAGAGGGGGGACACTTTGAGAGAAAAACAGATCGTTTCCGCCTAATTCAATGATTGTTCAACATATTAAAAATATTATATTACTTTGCATTATACGATACTATACTATATACTGATATGTAGATACTATTACATAATACATAGAGAATAGAAGGTATAAATAAACTCGGGATTTCTTTATTTATACTAGAAATACTAGGAAAAGGAGTATTCTCAGATCTGAGGATGCTTATTTTTGAAAGTAAAATTTAAATTACTTTTTTCGAGTGACTGGAAAGAAAGTTCAAAGTCAAAGGGGACCCCCCTGTAGCAGCCTATACTATATATAGTCATCCTATAGTCAAATCTTAAATTCGAAAATTTTGAGAGACCAAGTCAAAAAAGTAAACTTTAATTTTAAGTCAACTTTTATAACTGAAATTGTCAAATAATAATATTAGTAGCAGATTATCCAAAGTCAGGGCAAAAATATCAAAAACTGAAGGTTTCAAATATCCACTTTTTCCTGCCTATACTAATTGAATCTATAGTCTGGTTTTTCAGAACTAAATTCAATAAATAGGTCTTATTGTATTCTGTAGTGACTTAAATTATGCCAGACAAGTTTTCTTTGAACCTAATTTAAATCTGTAAAAATCGAAAAATTTATAGAAAGCTTTTTAACAACGCTTCTTAGATTTATAAATTTTACTCTAAAAAAGCGATAAAAAAATCAAATTTTGTATATAGAGAATTCAGCTCTATTATAGGTACTACTTTCAAGAAAATCCGAGTTTTCGCCTCAATTATACAAGTAAATTCATGTCTATTTGAAGTTATAATAGCGGGTTTTTCAGAGCTGAATTCAATGAAAAATTCATTATGTAAGTAGAGAATTTTTCAAGAATTTCGGACCTGATTTCAATGAAAATTCTAAAGACTTTGATAGGAATTTTTCAAGAATTTTAGCCGCAATTACACAAGTAAATATATTCGAAATTGAAGCCATTTTCTGGTTTTTCAGAGCTGATTTCAGTGAATAGACGTTATACTGTCTGATATTACATAAGCTTCAATCAACTCACTAGAAGTTGATTATAAATTGATTACCTATAAACCTCATTTTTGATTTTTCCCATTTAATTAACATGGGGAACCCTTAAAGGGTCCCCATGACCCCAAGGGATGGGGCATTCTGAATTTTTTTCGAGCATGCACAACTAGACCCTATAAGGGTCCTTCATGCCAAATTTGGTCAAAATCGGTTAAGTAGTTTTCGAGTTATGCCGCGAACATACATACATACAGACAGACAGACAGGCAGACAGACAGACAGACAGACGGACAAAGTGCAAGCAATGTTGAATAGTAAGCAAAGTTGAATAGTAAGTGCTCGCTTCGCTCGCAAAATTGTCTTTTTTTGATATTCTGGATTTGATAGTTTGACTTTTTTCATAAAATCAGTTGGTATAAGTGAACAAATAACCTTTTAAATTTAGATTTAAATATACTTACCATGCATATATAAGTACTTACAGGTCTATTTAAGGTTCAAAGGTGGATTTGATTGATTTATCAAAAACATGGTACTTTTGATTTGATGAACAAAAAAGAAATCAAAAGTTGAGATTGAAATTGAATTCTAAAACCAAATCAAAAAATCTTCAAGATTTCCAGAGATTATAAGACTATCAATTTTTCCCCTTTATCTAAAGTACCTACATACATATAGGGTACTTGAGTATTTTGAATAAATTTCAATTTGAATGACAAGCTAATGGATTTCAATTTAGAATTTCAATCACCCATTTTCCCCATCTAATTGTTAAAGTTTTCTTACCTACCCTTATAAACCCCCTACTTACAATTAATTAACAATTAGAGCGATAAATCTATCTCTCTCTGCTGGTTTAATTACGCTAAAAAAATTAATTAAAAAGTTTCCAGACTCTCTCTCTCTCTCTGTAGAAGATCAAGAGAGAGAAAAGTTTGTTTTAAGTCAATCTGTAGATCAATCCAATTGCCTATAGTCTAGGTCTAGTACTAAAAAAAGTAATTTTAATTGACTTTTTCAGAAAAGATTTTGATTTTACTCGTATTTAGTCGTATATTATGGAGGTTAAAAAGGGGAGTTAAAGTGCTTTTATAAACTTGAATTATTTCAATTTATAAACTGTAACCTCAAATTTCAAATAGTGAAAAATTTATACAGAATCTGGTCATTTGGCCAAAATCAAAATTGTCTGTTGTACAATTTTATGAAACCTTAAAAATTATTTTAGGATTTTGAAGCTTTTTCAAATCTGACTAGAATATCTGTAGGTAGTTAAATAGATTTTATTAGCTACTTTTACGTACTTTTTAGTTATTTTTAATTGTAAAATGAATCCTAACTTAACATAATTTTTGAGGTCAAATGTCAACTTTCGGTTAAAATTCGGAATATCCATTATCTAATTAGGTATACTAATAGCCACATTTGATTTGATTTTTTCTAATTTGATTAACATGTGAACCCCTGTCCATAGCATTAGATGACCTGTTTATGTTGAAATGGCATAAATATATAAAGATCCTACAAGCCAAATTTGCTTAAAATCGGCCAAATTCGTTTTAAAGTAATCTTTATGACAAACAGGCAGATCAAGCTTGATCTGCCTGTTGAACTGTCGATACATATTTGATATTTTATTAACTACTTTACTACTTTAAAAATACAAAAATTTAGGGAATTGGAGATTTTGTGCATTAGAGATTTTGGGTTTTTGGGTTTTTGGGCATTGGAGACTTTGGAAATTGGAGATTTTTTTAGGGAATTGGAGATCTTGGTTTTGGAGATTTAGGGGCAACACGCAATTTCTGACCTCTAATCGTAACTTACGATTCGTAAGTCGATTTCTAGACTGATTTATGAACCCAAAATCAAGCCAAAATTCAATTTTTTAAACAATTTCAGACCTCTAGATCAATTTCTTGACAGTTTTATGAATTCAAAGTCAAGCCAAAATACGATTTTTTGAACAAATAAAGACAAAAATCAAAAATTAGATTTTTGTGCAAATGCATTCAAAATTAGATATTAAAATTTGAGAAATTTGAGTCTTTCAAGAATTATTGTAAAATCGTTATAAATGGAGAAAAGGTCAAAATTTTGATAAAATTATTAAATGCCATCAACGAATGGATCGATCTTGTAATTTGAAATTTTTGGCAATTTTGCTCTTGAAACTTGCAATCGATTATAATCCTTGTTTTATTTAAATTTTTTTCAATTTCGAACAAATAATTTGTCGAAATAAGATAAAGATGTATACTGTAGTGCTTGTAAAATTTTGTAAAATGTAATTCTTATATTCTTGTGACCAAATGTCCGTATTTCGTCTACAATAGACCCTCAATTAAGTTACCATTCAATTGCAATTTCCAAACTTATAAACTCAAAACTTTTCCCAAAAAAGAAAAAAAAACTTTCAAACTTTTCTCTCCGATTATTCCATTAAGTTTGCTTTCTTTACATAATAGTTATACTCGTATGTAGTAAGAGTAAGTAAGTAAAGTACTTTGTGAAATAAAATTTTAGTTCTCAATTCAATTCAAATGGCCAACTTATTTTACAAACTGATGGAAAATGTATGAAATAAATCTAATCAAAAATTATTCACTGATTGGCGAATAAAAAGGAGATGAATGGGCACATAATGGCATTCAATCCCAATTTCGATTCAAAATCATCTTACAAGGGAACAGACCTTACTGTGTTCATGAACATAGGTCTATGACATACAAAATATCTATCATAAGATAAGAGAGCTCAAATATCGAAAAAAATCCTAAAGTTTTTCACAAAAACCACGGTTTTTAAGCCTAAAATATCGAAAAAAATCCTAAAGTTTCTCGTAAAAACCACGGTTTTTAAACCATTAGAAATTCCTGGACTAAATTTTGCAAAATTCCAATTTTATAATGATATTTCTTATGGGATTTTGGACAAAAACCGGCGTATTTCGAGACCTTACGATGATAATAGATG
This sequence comes from Nanhermannia cf. coronata Gr-Ori-00579, assembly GCA_034699045.1. Lineage (NCBI taxonomy): Eukaryota > Metazoa > Arthropoda > Arachnida > Sarcoptiformes > Nanhermanniidae > Nanhermannia > Nanhermannia cf. coronata Gr-Ori-00579. The sequence goes on along the minus strand of JAQIXA010002353.1, from coordinate 11,686 downwards.
TATTTTATCATGTCTATATAAAGGTAGGAGGATACAGCAAAGTACGTTTCCTTGTTAGTACTATACATATACTCATATGATTTATCTCATATGAAATATTCAAGAAAAAATTTCCTTTTTTTGGATAAATCGGTTGTTCTTTTTTTGATGGAATAAACTGTTCATATTTTGAGTGTTTTCGATTATCTACAAATTTTTTCCACTTACTTACCCCCTTTATAAAGTACCTACTACTACAAGTAGTTAGGGTACAACATTTATGGGAACTTTTTTCGACTAAATCGAATTTTTGAAGAAAAATTGAACTTTGTTCTGCCAAATAATTGACAATTGCCTTTAATGGTCCTCGATGATGGGTGAAACATCTTTTTTTTTTGAAATCTAATAAAAGTTTATAAAATATGATTATCTATAAATATTCTGAGACATTTGGTCAAGTCATATCGAGTCAAAGTGTCCTACAGATAATTCAAAGACATTTTTTGTATTTTAGGTAGGTATATCAAAGAAAAGAGAAAAATTCTCAAATTTTTTGGCATATTTAGTAGGTATATAAGGGATATTTTAAAAACATCAAAATTTGAGCAACTCGTTTTTGATACATTTACAAAATTCTTATCACGATTTCAAGAATTATTGTAAAAATCGTTATATGGTAAATAGAGAAAAGGTCAATATTTTGATGATTTTTAAATGCTCCAAAAAACCCAGTCTTTGTAATGTTGTAGAAATGTTGTAATCTTGTAATTTGAAATTTTTGACAATTTTGCTCTTGAAAATTGTAATCGATTTATAATCCTTGTTTTATTTCAATTTTTTTCAATTTCGAACAAAAATATTGTCGAGATAAGATAGGGATATGTAGTGCATAGAATATTTTATGAAATTTCGATCATAGGTAGGGTGGGTACATAATAAAATGCTTTTTTGAAAATGCTTTCTATTTCTACATTATCTAATTTAAATGCAAATTTTATAGCAAACATTTCCCTTATAGATAGGGTACTTTTAAAAATAATTGTTCTTTTATGTGTTTTTTGTTTCTTTTCCAGGTCTGGTTTCAAAACAGAAGGTGAGTTGAAATTTATAAAAGGATATCTTCGGGTTATAATAAGACTTTCAGGCCTTTATATGAAACTTAACAAACAAAGTCCTGAAAAATTGACAAATTGATTCTCAAAACTTATAAATTTTGGCTTTTTTTTGTGTTATTTTAGAGCTAAATGGAGGCGTCAGGAGAAAATGGAGGCTGCCCGTCTGGGCCTTGGAGATTACTCACTCTCGGCCCTTAGGTCCCCTTCAAGTTCTGCGAATCAGGCGGCTATGGCAGGATTACTTGGTGGGATGTCCTCAAACCAGGCCCTTAGTCTTATGGATCCTTGTAAGTCAACCTTTTTCAAAATTTATTTCAATAAAAAATGAAATTGTAAAACGCAAAAGTCAGATTTCAAAAGAATCTGAAATTATTTAAAGATACTCGAGTACTTAAGATATCAGAAACATTTTTGAAATTTAGACCATCCTATTTTCGCCTAAGCCAGTTACCTATATATGGTATATCAGTAGGGTTCTTGTAAATTAAAGTTTTTATTTCTATCTTTACTACACTAATAGAGCTAGCCAAGATATTCTCAAGCAAATGTTAAGCCAAAATACATTACCAAAACTGGACTCTTTTGAGTTCAGTTTTGTTCAGTTTTGATTCTGAGTATTGGTCGAAAAGCCCAAATATGAGGTTTTTTTAGATCAGAACTATTCCTAATCTGCCCTAATTACTAAAATTATGTAGATCATATCATAACATAATACATACCTATAATAAAGGATACATTTATTTTTGGTTAAATAAAATTCCAATAAAAATGAGAATAGGAAAAAATTTATCAAAATTTCAAAAAAGTAGGTTTGTACCTTTTTTTTCAGCTAAATGAAAAAATGTAATACCCTACATACTACATACCTAGTTTTTTTAGTTTTCTAAAGGATCTATTCGGCTTTCAGGTCTATGCTTGTTAAACCTCATATAAAGGCCTGAAAGCCGATTATAACCCTTTTAACATTTTATCAACTATTAAGTACCTATTAGACTATCAGTATAGAGTTCAGAGAAACTATTTTCTCATGAAAAAGCTCATAAATATGTTTTAAATTACAAATTTATAAATGTTCACTATAAAGAACTCACCATGTTTATTTTGAATATTTTTTCAGGGTTGGCTGCCTCGCCACTTTTAGGTTCTACATTGTCACACGCTCTGCCCGGCTTTCTTCAACATCCACAAAATTGCTATCCATCATATCTGGTTAATCCACCAACTTCAGCGGCCGCCATTTTGGCTGGTCACCATCACCAATTTGGAATGCACCAACACCAGCAAAATCATCACCAACAGACCATTATTGAGGCTCGAAATCCGCCCAATTCAAATGGAAAATTGAGTCCAGTTCAATCAGCACCTGGATCTTCACCTAATAGAAGTCCTTCACCAGAATTAGGTCGATCTTCATCAATAGCTATGCTCAGAATGAAGGCCAAAGAACACTTAGAATCTCTCTCGAAAAGTATTCAAATCACGTAGAAATCTTAGAAATTATTTAGAAATTAATAATAAAATTAAGGCTACAGTTAAGGATCATTTGGTCAAATTTTCAAATGTCAAAATCAGAAAAATTCCAAATGTGGGATACTCGCAAATATGAAAAACATAAAAAACCATAAATTCTAAAATTTGGACTTATTTCAACCCTGTTTTTGATAGAATAAGATTATGAAAAGCCAACTTTTCATTATGAATGATTATGAAAAGCCGAAATATTAGGGTCTTTAATTAAAAGCCAAATTTGAATAAGTTGGGCAAAATTTTGCCAACTTTATTTTTAGGTAAATTATTTTACAGTCTGGTAATTTGAGAATTTTGCATTTGAAGAATTTGACCAAATGACCGACACCCAATTAATTAAAATTAAAATCCAATTAGAATAGTTTTATTAGATGTTCAAAGTAGTAGTACCTTACATTTAGACCTAAAACTGGTATTTCATGCATAGAAATCGAATAAAAAAATGTAAAAAAAGTGTACAGATAGAGGTAATTACTCGATAATTGAATCCAAGAATCATTTTATAAGTATTAAAATGTTTTTTTTGTATTATAGGTACCCTACTAATTGAATTGATAAGATACTTAAGTTCTTAATACAATTACTGTATAGTATTATGTAGGCACTTTTAAGAGGTTTGGTTTTTTATTAAATTATTGTCAAAATCATATTTTTTACCTACTAAAATTAAAAATTTAATGGATTATCTGTGGATTAGAGCACTTCAAAAGATAATTGATTACCATTAGTAGTTAAGTACCTACCTACCTACTTACTTGGCAAAAGTAAGTACGTGTTTATCTTTTCATTTTTAGAAAAATTTGGTAATTTGGTCAAATGATAAATTGTCTATTAGAAAAAATAAGAAAATTTCTAAAATTCCTTCAAGGCTCAAAATCCTCTTTTAAAAGGATATAGTTAGGTAAAATAAGCCTGAAATTTTCAAAAATTAGAAATTTTTTGAAATTTTGATCAAAAATTTTGAAAATAGTTCATATTTTTATCAAAATTCATTTCAACTTGAACAAGTTCAAGGTAACTTTTTAAAATTTAAACAAAATTTTGCTTTTTGCAGTAATTTCGTAGTTTAGATTCCGTTTTATTTTCAAAAAAAAAATTTGATTTGGTCAAAATTTAAAAAAGATCATATTTTACAAGTAAACGACTTTGAGAATGGTATTTTTATCTCAATTTTCAATTTGATTTGAAATCCAGGTTTTCATCCAGTACTATATTTCTTAAAGTGTATAAGGAATTAAAGAGACTAAACTAGGATTTCAAATTGAAAATCTAGATATGAATACCCCTAATATAAGAGAAATTTCTACTTTTTTGACATCGAAAATTAATAAATTTTTGATCAATTTTCAATTTGAAATCCAGGTTTTCACTCAATAATGTGCACTATATTTCTTATATAAGAAATCAAATAGACTAAACTAGGATTTTAAATTGAAAATAGAGTCATTCCAGTAATAAATAGAGGTATTATTGTGCACTTTACTGTATGAAAACTTGAATTTCAAATTGAAAATTGTTCAAAAATGATTAATTTTTGAGTCAAAAAAGTAGAAGTTTCTCTTAAGGTAACCCAGCCTCGATGAGGCAACCCTCAGCCGCAATGAGGCAAGCATCAGCCTCGATGAGGCAACCCTCAGCCTCGATGAGGCAACCCTCAGCCGCGATGAGGCAAGCATCAGCCTCGATGAGGCAAACATCAGCCGCGATGAGGCAAGCATCAGCCTCGATGAGGCAAGCATCAGCCCCGTTGGGGCAAGCATTAACCCCGATGGCTAATGCTTTAAATCGCTTTTTTGGCGAAATTTTCGCCAAATTCTACAGATAGTTGCCCTAACTAGGATATATAACTAATATTAATTCTAGTCTCTGATTTTGAGATAATAGACTCTAAAAACTGCTCTATTTTGAGTATTTTAATATAAGAAATGTATGGAAAATGAAAATAGTTTCAAAATTTTGCTATTTTTGCAGTTTTTATGTGAGAATTTCCAAAAAATTCAATTAATTATCTAATGAGAGATCCCTTTTCTTGGGGTCTACACATTTTAAATGATTTTTGACGATTTTCGATGCGATTATGTGATAATTTACCCTTAAAATGCATTTTTTTCCTTAATCTAAATCTCACTTTTAAGGAACTTTATAAGATCTAATTGATAAATTTATTCAAAAAATCTTGAAATCCATTATTTTACTTCGAATCTTCTAAATATAGAAAGTACAGTACAGTACCCGAGTAGGTACTCTATATAAAGCATAGGTATTTGAACTTTTATTTTATACATTCTATGATTTACAAAATATACCTTGTTCAAATAGCTGGAATTGTAATACATAGGTACACTATAAAAGGTATCGAAAGAATTCCTCAAAAAAAAAAGTTTTGCAAAATTGTTCAACTTTGCTTTTAAGCTTGGGTTTAAATTTTTGTACCTACCTTTGTAGATACTACAAAAATGCAGAGAAAAGTTTTAATTTGCTTTTTTTACCATACTTTGTTTAAACTACCTGTGTATTGTAGTACTACTATATACTGTACTATACCTACTACTAATATTTGGTAAGCTTTTAGAAGAATTAAATAAAATTTACAAGATTTTGGAATTGTTTCAAAATCTTGTTAGAAAAAAAACTTTACCTCAAGAGGTATAGAAAGAGTTTAAAAGCTTGTTGTTTGAACTTGCAAAATGTACAGAAATTCTTGGGTAAAACTTGTAAATTAAAAGGATTACAAAACCAATAATTTGAATAGTTAAGATAGCTTTAAGATTGTGTTTTGATAGAAATTTTTAGATATTTTTTGACTAGATTCTATTTAGAGTATTTTAGTATAAGAAATGTACAGAAAATGAAAAATTTTTCAAAATTTTGATATTTTTTCAGCCTTTATGAGAATTTACAAAAAATGAATTAGTTATCTAATGAGAGGTGGTGTATAAAGTCCACGTGATCCCTTTTCTTGGGGTCTATCACATTATAAGATGATTTTTGAAGATTTTTGATTGCGAGTGTGCGATAATTTACCCTTAAAATGCATTTTTTCCTTAATTTTAGGTACCAATAATATGTAATAGTAGTATTCTTATCTCAAATATTGATTTTGAAATCCTAGATTTTGTAATGAAATAGACGAAAACTAGGATTACAAGTATAAATTGCATCCCATACAAATCTCCATTATCTTTTTAATTCTTAATTTTTGTCGATATTTAGAGAATTAAAATTCAGCTGACTTCAATACCTAGATTTCGTACTGTAATCAAATAGAAGAATACTAGAATTCCGAATTGAAAATCGAGATAAGAATATTACTATCAGGATCAGGATATACATCTAATCCTTAAGTCTCGATTTTTGATATAAATTTAAATCTGAATTTGAACAACAAATGATTAATTAAAATAGGTTTAATGAAAATAAATTACAAATTCGGAGCTTCTAGAATTTCAACCCCTTTTTTGTAGTTGATTCATATATTATGTAAGTACCAGTACTAGTAGGTACTTGTTGTGTTGTGGGTACTAGAAAATTCTTGATTTGAAATTTGAAACAAGATTCAAACTCTGTTTTGGGTTTTTTTATTCGGACTTGTCGAGATTTCAGCTCGAAAAAGAACGAGGATTTGCTTTTCACCACTCACTCAAAACCACAATATATTATACCATCATATCAATTGATACTTATACCAGGTCTAAATAAGTCTACCCCCATCAAGAAAACTACAAATTCTGCTAAAAAGTTCAAAAAGTATATATTTTTATTATCATAAAATTCTATTTAGCAAATTTTCAAAATAGTAAATCTCCTATAATTGAGTAGAATATTCATCTAAAGAATAAATTTTGAGCACAGTCGTGTACAGTTACTTTGTAAAACCCTGTATATGGCAATATTGTGTATATTTTTATATTTTGTAGTACATAGTAGTAGAAAGAGAAGGTTTGAGTTTTTTTCTTCTAGTTTTAGAGAATAAAAATCCTCCGCCTAGAACACATTAGGTAGACCAATAAATTGAAATATCCATTAATGTGAATGGGAAATGTCTGACTTGAATTTCCGATATTTGAAAACTCAAAATACAAACTTGAGTCTTCAAACCATACCTACCTATTCTTGTACTAAGCATCTGGACCAAAATTTATCAAATCTAAAATTTACAAAAATTCTGAAAATTTTTATCACCTTGATCTTATTAATATACATATTCATATACGATACCTACTGATATTTTTAATATCCCTAAGTTATCGGAAATACTATCTGTAAAAAAGTTTCTGTAAAAATTTTGAAAATTTTTAGTGATTTCATTGACATATTGAGATATTTTTTGACCATTTCTTTTAAGATTTCCGAATGAGTATTGAAATTCAATCTAATGAATAAAATTGTGTCAAATTTCGCATAATTTTTATAAATTTGGCATACCTATTTTATATTAAAAAATTGTTTTATAAACTAGACTAAACTAGGATTTAATTAGCTACTCTATAGTTAATTATTCTAGTAGGCTATCTCATTTTAGGGTCAAATGGATATGAAATTCATCATCTTCATCATCGATTACCCGTATGGGTACTTAGATCTTAATTGACCAAATTTTTTTGTGTCAAAGGTCAACTTTCGGGTCAAAACAGCATATTGATTCTACAATCGATAACCTTTATCACCATTTACTTTTGATTTTTTCTTATTCGATTAACATGGGTACTTACAATTTGAAATAATTTTTTACTGAAATGGCACAAATATACCCCCTAAGGGTCCTACATGACAAATTTGGTTAAAAACGGTCCATTTATTAGAGTAATCTTCTGGACAAACAGATAGACAGACAGACAGACAAATAAACAGACAGACATACAGATATAGTGAAAGAAAAGTTAAATATTACTTAAAGGCTCACTTCGTTCGGACAAAGTTAAAACCAAACATGAATCATTATTTAATAATTTTTGAATATTTTTAATTTTGATATTTTGAGATTAGCCTTTTAGACCTCTGATTTCTCTGCTTATATCAATTTGAAACAAGGTTTTCCTTTTAAATCCTTTACACTTCTTTACTTGCATTCTAAATTGTAGGTCATTTTGAGTTTTATTAGAGCTTTTATCAAACACAATGCAATACACAGTACCAACTATACTATAGTTTAGTACTTGTAATATGTTAGATTGAAACTGTAGGGAAAAATGTATTGAGATAAAAGCACATTTATTTGAGAAACACTTGATTTAAGTGCTTTATGTAATAGTACCCTACCCTTACCCTTACCTTACATACTTGTAGAGCTTGAGGTGATTTATTTTGAGAAATTTCAAACTATTTTTAAATTTTAATTATACAAAATCAATCAACCAACTTGTACTTATTTCGTAATATTACGAAAATAGTTATCAGGAAAATTGAAAGATAAATTAACAATATTGATTCTTAATGTACTATATACGTCTATAAAATAGTAGGTACCCTACTATAAAATAGTAGGTATAGTAGGTACTTTATGCTGATATTTACACTATTTAGCATTATTTAGAATTTAGAATAGTTAGAGTAATCCTTAATTTTGGACCTTTTGGACCTTAATTTAGGTTAAAATTCTTTAAAAATGTTCCGATTAACATCTGTACTTGTATAAACAAATTAAACTCCAATTTTTAGATTATGCAAGAAAATTTGCCAAAATTTTAATTAGGTATATATATATAATGGTTCTTTTTCGTCATATTACGAGTATATAGCTATTAAGGGTACTAGAAATCTTTCAAAATTTAATCAATTTCCCATCAATTTTCCCCGCCCAAGTACTTGAAAATAAAATCTAAAATCTTTAAAGATCATCAGCCGTATCTCAGAAATATCGAGTAGAAATAATATGGCACATTTTTGGCTCAAAATGGCTCAAGGCAGTAGATATAATAGTATCTTTTTTTTCTACAAAAATTCCTTTAAAAAAAGGAAATTACCAATAAAATGATGGTCTAGAAATCTCTAAAATGTTTGTAGGCAATTTCCCATACTGATACTGATGTGACTATTAGAAGGGATATAAAAATCGGAAGATTTTAGAAAATCAAAGAATTTTTTTTTTCAAGATTTTTTTTTTGATAAATCAATAATTTTATTGGAATACTTTGTAAATGTAATACTTTACTATTTTTTGCTTTGCTAAGCCAGAGGCTTCCTCTTATAAGATTCCATGTATGTACGTACGAGTACATACATATGTATGTGGATTATTATGAGCTTGTATTTTCTATTATTTCCCCTTTTTTTCAGAGCAAAAAACAGAAAAATGAGCTTCAAGACATGAAGTTTAGCTAAATCTAAAAAAAAAATTCTAAGCCAAATCTTACGAAATCTGTGGGTATTATATTTATATTATCTATTATGGTTTGATCTATATCAAAATTAATAAATGTAGGACATTTTTGGCACAGGCAAAATGTCAGGAATACCTTCAAAAATTACAAAAAAGTGTAAATATTTACTCAAGTTTCATAGTTCTATTTACCTATATAAAAGGATTTCTTCTGTCAAAATTGGGATTTTTCAGAAATTTTTACCAAATTTTTAGAAATTTTTGTCAGAATTTGAAGAATCTTGGCTCTTAAATTCCATAAGATCCAATTTTGCCATAATTTTGGCATACTTGTAGATTTTAGTATGATTTTGAAACTTTTGAGATACTTAAAGTACTTCAAAATGAGCTTGAAATTGTGATATTTTCTGTAAAAAAGCATCCCAATTTTTTAGAAACTCCCAGGATTAGATCATCTATTTTCTCTGTAAATTTCAGACCTCTAGGTAAACCAAATCCTCAAAATTTCAAGCAAATTCCATACTTATAAATGAGCGTTTGATCTGAAATTTCAAAATTTCATAAAAAGTAGATATCAGCTTTCAACACTTAATACCCTCACCAATAATTTTTTCTGTTTTAAATGATATTATGTAATGTACTAAGGATAAGTACCTACTAAATATAGTCAAGTTTTAAATTTTGTTTTACAAAGCGAATTATGGAGTTAGAGAAAACTAAAATTTAAAAAATTACGAAAAATTATATTTAGAAATATCATTCGGCTTTTAACTTGTGACTAAAAGACCCTAAAAACCCTCAAACTGATCATCTCGTATTTCATCAAAATATCTTTTTATTCTTATTTATATTATATGAATGGATCGTATAAGTATTAAGTATACACAAGAAGAAAGATTGTTTTCGAGCCAAAAATACTCTTTTTGTTCGTCAACTATCTATATTTATATTAGTAACTAGTAATACAAGTACTAGTACAAGTTCTAAAACTCGATAAAAAAATAGAAAATACAAAAAGTCTTGAGTTTGGCATCATATTATACTGGTAGATATTACTTAAGCAAGTACTAGTACTGGTAGATATTATAATGCCTTTTTGCCTTAAGAAATCGATCCCTTTTTTCTTACAACCCTTTTCAATTTCATCAACTTATCTACGAGTACTGATAGAAATTCGAGTTAAACTACACTAGCTCAAATCTATGTATAAATCTTACAAGTACATCCAATACAATGCATATTTAAAGGAATATTTTGCTATTTACTATATATGGGTATTCGTATATGTATTGTAAATATATCTATGAGTACAGGTTGATTAATGCCTCTTGGCAAATTTTGAAATTTCGATCGAAAATCTCACAAGTAAGGGGAATATTTCAAGTCAAAAATTCGATAATTTAGTTTTCTAAATTGATAATAGTACCTATCCTGAGATATTTAACAGTATCCATTTTTAGTTAAGGGAAAATAGGTAGGGTACGATTAAATTCAAAAAAATTTACTTCAATCTGAATAATTCTGCTGGATTTTGATATTTTTTTTTACCAATTTTTACTTTTAAAATATTAACAGCTTAAAACCCATAATTTGGCTAAATACTTAGGATTAGATATGATATGATATGCGGTCTGTCTGTCCGTTTCTTCAGGTATTTTTAGTCAAATATTAAATCAAACTTTGGTACCTTTGGATAATTTTAAAAGTATAATATAGGCAGGGTAGTTATTTGTACAAAAACCGTTTAGGTACGATACTTAGATATCTATCGTAGATACTTTACTTGTAAGTACCAAAACGGTTTTGGGATAAATAAAAATAGGTTATTTACACTCTGTAGGTGCTTAAGAAAGTGTAATAGGGACATGCACGTAAATAAAAATGAAATTTGAGCTGAATTTGTGGAAATTTTGGCTAAATTAGAGCAATTTTTTATCTTGGATATATTTTTGGAGAGCAATTTTTGGATATATTTGATTTTTTATCGCAGAGAAAGTGAATTTTAGATGCATTTTAAGAAAAATTGACCTTTTTCAAATATTGATTGACTACGAGTATAAGGACATAATACCATACTATTATATTAGTATACCTAAAACCTTTAATTTTTTGCCATATTTTGTCATTTTAGTTCGTTTTGGCTTTGTTAAGTTGGAAAATACAAAATATAAAGTAAAATAATCAAAGAATCATCTATTTTGTCAGTCTTGTACCCTACTCGTACCAACCCTACTCGTACCAACCCTATTTATTAAAGCTTCTTTTGACAAAATTTTTAATTTTTGAATCAAATTTGAGCAAGTCGAATTAAATGGTGGTGAATATATTTAGGTCAAATTTGACCAGTAGGCAGAAAAAGGTCAAAAAGTGACAAAAATTGACTTTTATCTTATCTATTTGAATCAGAGTCTAAATTATAGCAAACATTATGACATGAGAATAGGACATGCATAGGTACCTAATACTAATATAGCATTATTTAGTTTTTTAACTAGATACTTCAAGTATTTGTTTGTCAATATGATATTGGCCGATTTTTTCCCAAAAAAATGATGTCCTTTCTTTGCAAAAATCTGCTCGACCAGGTGTTTAAGACAAGATATCCTCATCTTTTTTGTGTATTTCTCTCAAATTCTCAGTATTTTTCCTCTCCCAAATCCTCATATATATAAGGCTGCACAATCGGGTACCCAAATCCAATTGGGTACCCATTTAGAATTAACATGGTGGGTACTCGAGTACCAAT
>JAQIXA010002352.1:0-18338 GCA_034699045.1 Nanhermannia cf. coronata Gr-Ori-00579 | reverse complement strand
TCTCCAAATGACCTAAAAAATCGATTGGTGATGTTATTTTGGCAAAGATCGCGTTTTTGAAATTCACCCCAGTGTGAGATGGCCAATAAGGAAAAGGGTATATTGATTCCAAGGGGTATATTGATAATAATTGATGACGGAAATTCCGAATTTTGGATTTGGGACAAGATTGACCTCCGAAAGTTGACCTCTTACGCAAAAATGAATGAAGATAATGATATTTGAAGGGCTTTTTTATGTACATCAAACCGCGAATATTTTCATCCGTTTGACCCTGGTGTTAGTGTTGTCCAGTTGTCCTTGACCTCATTTACGGTAATTTATCATCTAATCAATTACAATTACAGAATAGACACATTATGTTTTTCTATGATTAAAAATCATTTTATTCACTTTTTTTGTCAAAAATTTATGAATTGTGAGTTACATATAATGTAGGTAATTGTAATTTAGATTTTAGTTTAGAATCTAAACTAAAATTAGATACGAAACAATATTAGATTAGAAACAATATTAGAAACAATATTAGAAACAATATTAGATTAGATTTAGATACGAAACAATTCTAACTAATGAGGAATTAGGTATATTAACTATTCATAATAATTATGAATTTCTTAACTCTTAAGACTTAATTAAACTCAAAAAATAATAAAATCTCGATGATACCTTTTAATATTATACATAAAATATTCTCTTAATCTTAATCTTTTAATTATATTATAAGTCTATCAAAATGTATAGAGTAGTGAGAGTAGAGTGTAATGAATATAATTTTCAGAAATTGATAGAGATATTAGTAAGGTATTAAATAGTCTTTAAATAATAATTTTAATTAAACTTAAACAATAATTAATATGGCAGTAAAAAAAAAGATAATAATCATTCATAATTATAAATTAGATCTTAAAAATAGAGTAATCAGAGTAGTTAAATTAGTCTTAGGTATAATTATAAAGAAATATTAAGTAATTAATAAATTGTAGAAAAATTACCTACCCTACCTATATGACTTTATAGTTAATTATGATTTAATTGCACAGTACCGAATTACATAATTTATAAACTTCATCTAGAATAGAACTAGATTTTATAAAACCTAATAATAATTATAATTATAGGACACTAGCAGATACCCCGTCCTACGCATATACAGTAGAAAGGTCGAAAATTTTTGGGGCAAGATTGTACGAATAGAACGTTTAGTTTTTATATTATTATAGTTTTATTATAGGCTAGGGTACTTTAGATTTTTGATTTCGATTGCTTTGAGTTCAAAGTTCAAGGTACATAATTTCCAATTCGTTATATAAAGACTTCAAATTAACAATTTACAGCCTTATGCGCCAACCAAATTTAACAAATTAATGTTAAAATTTAACACGAGATTAAAAAATCTCAAGTTACCTAGTTAATCGCCCAAATCGGGCGATTAACTAACACGAGATTTGTTAACAAACGGCGGAGGAATACTTTTGTGCAAAAATAAATATTTAATTTCCGCCAGGTCGAGCGGTATTGGACTTCAAATTAGGGACTATTCGACCAAATCTCATGTTAAGCCTAATCTCGTTAAATTTGGTTGGTGCATAAGGCTGTAGTTCCAAATTTTGAAAGATTTGCTTTGAAATTTTGAAATTCCTAACTATCAGTATTCTATACTATAATACATAGTTATAGATAAAAATATAGGTATGTTTTAGTTTTAAGGCACTTGATTTATAAAATACCGAGTATGTATTTATAATTGAAATTTCCTTTGGCCGTTTTAACAGTATTCATCTATATAGTACATTGTTTTGAAATTTTAACAAAAGTTTTATAATCTTAATATAGGTATGTAATATTAGCTTTAGCACCACCATTTTCGTTCATGATTGACAAAAAATTTCTTATAATAATATTTCTTATACCTTAAAATGACATGAGATTGATACCTTATACTTATAAGATACCTACTATAAAACAAAACAAAATAAATTACACAAAATATTCTCTATAATGTATATAATGTATCTTAATACTATAGGCAAGACTAACGTTTTCCATTTTAATACAATTTTTAAACTATTTATATAAATACAGTACCTACATACATTTATCTAATAAGTCTTAAGATTATTTTTTAATATTTTAAATATGTATGGGTATATTTGGATAATAGAGTATAGATAATGTAATTAAATCATGTTCAATTTATAAAATAGAGCTATTATGACAAATTAGTACTTTTTACAAGTAGAAAATGAGTCTATTTAGAAAAATAATCTCATTATACGAGTATGTATAAAATAGTACATACGAGTATTGCAAAGAGTCAAATTACCTTTTTGGTGTCTATAAAATGATAAGCGCATAAAGATTACTGTATCATGTATCTTGTTTTTTATAAAATTGCATAATAATTTACAGTACCTACAGTACTATATTTAAAGATTTTTAATGATTTAGTTTATAAACAGTTTCTCAAAAAGTAATTTAAGGGTATTACAAAATATTTCTTGAATTGAATTTGAACAAACATTACAGATATTGATAATAAAAGCATTTTGGTCATTGAACAAAACTTTAATAAAATTCATTAGTCTGATTTAATTGGATTTTTTAAGTTAGTTTTATAGTAGTTTTTGGATTTGAAAATTAGAATTTTTTTCTACTAAATAATATAGCAAAATATAAACATTGCATGCGTTTTTGATATATCTATATTATAGTCTAACCACTGCAGTGTGAGTGAAGTAATCTACCTAGGTATATAGTTCTCTAGTATAATGGAAGTAGATTATAATTCTAAATTTTTTACATATTTTAGAGGTAGCTTATAGTATATAGGTATTTATACAATTTTTTCTATACCTTACACCTAATTTTTTTTTATACAATTACAAAGTATTAATAGAAGACTCGAAATAAAGTAATTTGGTATAATAATTTATAGAAGTGGGCATTTTGAGTTTTTTCGGTGATTCTTGACCTGAGGTCTTTCCATCCTTTGGAATTGTCTGATGAGCATTATTAACTCTATAAAATTAGAAATGTATCAATAAAACGTATTATTGTACCCTAATTTTTAATAATTAATGGTATCTTATACAATAAACTATGACTAGAATATAACCTCAATCTTTTATATTTGAAGACAATATAAACTTACCATGAAATGCTTGATCGACATTTATTCGAAGTTTTGCTGAACATTCTACAAAATCATGTACAAATTGATTAATATTTTTCATATGACTCATTTATTAGGTTAGACAAATTTTTATTTACCAATTAATGGAATACGGAGTTGTCGAGCCAAATTTTGCGCTTCTTCTCTACTAACCTGTGAATAAGTCAAAATAAATTATAGTCAATTGTATAGATAGTGCACCGTATAAAAACCATTTAAGGGATTTTTAATAAACTTATTAAATTTTGATGCAAAGCAAACATCTCCTAAGACCTAATATAAATACATGTACCCTAAGAAAACTCGTATTTTGATGAGATTTTTTTTTGGCAAATATAAATAGGCAGAAATTGTATGGGAAAATATACGAGTATAAGTAAATGAGAACTTTATATTTGGGTTGGGTATTACCTCCCGCTGGTTCTCCAAATCCGATTTGTTAGCCACCTAATCAATTAGGTATAAAAACTATTAGAATAATTTATCTTAAATATGTAAATGTATCTTAAATATTCCCAATATATTATCTTAAAAACCTAAATCTAAGGGTACTTACCATAAGCATGGGAAATTCGTCTCGATCCTTAACCCTTAAAATTTGACGATGAAATTTGCTAATTTCTTCAAATGAAGATCTCTCGGTCACAGAAAAGACGAGCAGAAATCCCTCACCTGATCGCATATACTGTTCTCTCATTGCACTAAAGTCAAAAAATTAAAAATCCTGTTTAATCTGATGGTCCTGAAGTTATTCTTAGTCATCAGGTCACAAATAGATAAATAGAGAATTAGTGTTCATAAGTATCTACGAGTATATAAACTACTGACTGACTGCCAATAAAGTATCTTACTATCTTAATATTTTAGAAAAAAATTCGAAACATGAGACTACGCGTACTCGTGACTCGTATGCATATTATGCATATTATATACTTCTCAATTTATGAGATTTTGGGAAGCATATACCTACCCCTGATTTTGGGGAAAAAGCCAGTTATTCGAATTTCTCAGATTCCAAACATTTTTTTGAAAATTTTTCAAGTTCCTTTTTTTGCCATAAAAAAACTGACTTGGTGTAATAATAGTAGTATAAATAGTATCTCAAGTAGCCCTTTTCTTACCCATTAACCATAAGTGAGCCTGATTGACTTATTAACTTAAGTACTTACAGATACTTGTAAAGATTATATCAAAATGTAAAAATTAACTAGTTTTAATTAAATAATTACCTAAATTCTTCTTGGCCAGCCGTATCTAATACTGTAAATATAAAAAAAATTAGATAAGTACTTAAGTAAGTAATAAGCACTTAAATAATAAGCTAAGTACATTAGCCTATTGTTAGTAGGTACTATAGGTATAAGGTATTTAAGAATTATTTTAAAAAAAGCTCAAATTACTGTCAAGTCTTGCTGGAACATCATCGATTACACATTGTTTAGTATAAGAATCCTCAATCGTTGGGTCGTAGTCTTGTACAAAATAACTCTAAAATAGAAATTGAAAAAAAAATCAAAACAAATTAGATCATCATTTTTAAAGATCCGAAGAAAAATGCCAACCAAGCTTATTATTAGATAGTGATAGTGAGAGTATCACTATCACTGTCACTTCATAATTTATATAAGTTATAAACAAGATAAATAACTAATTGAGTCATTTCTCCAGTCAGCGTTGAATATGAATTGGGAATTGTAATGTATACCTACCATATATGTATTTATATATTGTAAAACTCAGAAGTCAAAAGTGGCAAAAGTCATAAAATATCTAAATGGATTTTGACATTTGACAAAACAACTCAAAGAAATACAATCATCAGCAGATGTAATCTACGGATAGTAATAGTATGCCAACATGTATTTATTAATTAAATCTGGGAGGTTTCTTCTTACTTGTAAAAGCAAATAAACAAATCATTCAAAGCATTTCATAGTAAAAAGTCAATTTATGACCAGAAAGGTCAAGGGGCCATTAGTCATTAGTCCAAGTATGTTATGTATGTAGTTTTTTTAAGGTGTATTTTTCGCAAGATAAGTAACAATAAGATACTTTTTTTTATTTTCTTTTGTCCAACTCTTTGAGTCAGACTGGACTCTTTGGTTAAAAGGAAACCTTTTAGCATTTTGAAACTTCATAACAAGAAAACAACTTCAAGAATGACATGTAAATAATGAGGGTATGAAAAGTATAATCTTTCAGTTTCAGTTAGAATCTGATGCCTTAGACAATAGTCAGAAATGTCAAAAGTATCTTATATCTTTGAAGATGCTTTTTAACAAAATATTTTATATTTAATTAAAGAAAATGTCAAATTTGATATGTAGGGTACATTTATAATTATAATAATAGTCAGTAGGTGTTAGATATCTGCTATCATTTCAAGAAAAAAACCTTTAATAAATGGAATATTTTCAAGGCCTCAAGTCTCAAGTTTCAAAATTTCAAATCTCTTAGAATCAGATTCAATAATGCCTTTATAAAAAACATTATCAACAAAAATTCTCAGAATTTGAAAGATGTTTGAGATTGAGATCATTTTTCTGAGATAATTTTTTTAGTAAATGATTGCAAATGGAGATAAATTAATTGGACTAATAAATTTGTTAAATTGAAAGTGCTAGATTATCAGAGTAGGTACCTAAAAGCAGTATTTCTAAATTTTTTTGGACAATATGACAATTTGACCATTTGTTCCTAATGATAGTGCGTTGAAAAAGTGCTCGGACTTTAGATAAGACTTTTTGAGAGGTTCTTAAACCCCTCGACTCACTTTTTTCCCATGATCTCCATAAATGGATTGACCAAGTCAAAAAAAATTCTGAAGGGCGTATGTAATGCAGGAGCAGCTAAATTTTTCTTATATTCCTAATAGCAATATGTAATAGTAATAAGTATATTACATATACCAGTATCTTGTAGTAGTAGTAGTAGTAATAGTACCCTACCTATTTATTTGAGTACCTATTTACTATTATGTAGTAGGTGTTGTCTTAAAAATGTTCGCCTTAAAACCTCATTTCCAATTCCAGATTGTCACATTCCATGAATATTACAAAAACTGATTTTTATTTCTAAATTTTATGCCAGTTACTCATACACTATAAGTACTAATCTTAAGTACCTATGCCTATAGTATAAAAATCTAATTTTTTTAGTATACAAAATAGCAAAATACTACTTGAAATACGTTATATTATCTGTAGGGTACCTATCTACTTATACTTTAGCTAGTAATATAGATATAAGGAAAAGTTTAAATCAATCGATAGCGATTGAAATAAATTAATGCGAGTCTTGGCTTACAACCAAGATACACATAAAATATTTTTTAATTTTTCCTACACTACACATACCTAACATATTGCATTACTACAACTATTAAAATGCTTTAGAATTTCCAAAAATCGTCATAATCATCAGGAAAAGCTCAAAAAATTAGAAAAATTCCAAATTTTCAAGACAAATTCATACTAAAATTGAAAAAACTTTTTAAATATTTTATATCTATAAAATCTATCGAAATTCTACCATAAAATTTTGATATTTTGAAAGAATAAAGACTTATAAATAACACTTAAGTACTGAGAAATAAATCCCTTGATTCTCAATTATTTTGAGACTTGAGTCAAAAAGTATGTTCCAAAAAGTTTTATGATAAAGTACATACCTATATGATATATGTAAAAGTTTCTAGCTAGCACTATAACATTGTAGTAATGTATAAAAAGCCGGTATCTTTTTGTAAATATACAAATGCCAATCACTTGTATAGTAAAAAAAAAATTAAAATACCTTGCTAAAATAAAAGAATTCAAAGTTATTTTTAAAATTTTTCATAAGGTTAATAAGGGTATCTATACATCCATAATCTATTTGATCAAATTTTTGGATAACAAATTAACTATACTCTGTAAGATACATAAGTAGATACTATGTATTAAAGGCATTTAATTTTCGAAATCAAAACTTAACCATAGGTAGTTTCAGGACCTGAAACTACCTATCGTTTATTAGTAATCTAAAATACAGAAGGTATAGGTTCAATTACTTAAATGCAAGTTTTAGTACTAAAAAATGTTATTTTTGGAATAACTATCTGATCAATTATATCTAATTTTTAAAAGCAAATATACATGTTAAATATACATGTTAATGCCATAAGTAAATCTGTACAGTAGAGAGCTTTTTTTTTAATTTTTTAAATTTTTTTGAAAAAGTAGACAGAATCAATAAAAGAATCAGACATATTGTCGACTTGCTTGATTAGCTAGGTAGTAGGTAGTAACTAGGTACAGATAGGTAATTTTATCTTGGAAGCCTAAAAATCCCTTTATTTATATTAATCGTAAGTACCTACATAGTACCTACCTTCCTGCCTACCTTCCTACCTACCTACAAATATTTTCAAGTATGTACTCCTATCAGTTTGAATAATCTAATACTGGATTATTAATCCAGCAAAATCCAACAAAATCCATGTATCCAGCAAAATAGATACAATTCTCTTAAATTATTTATAGAAATAATAAACTCGAGTAGGTATCCAGGCATTCCATGGATAATTAGAAAACATTTTACCTATTCTATTCCACTGTCCTTAATAAGACTTGTCCTTTTGTTTTGGATAAAGGTTAAAGGTAAACTGATAATACTATCACAAAGATACCATATACAGTAGAACCTGGGTATAACGAACCTCGAGTTAAAGTACCTCTTTTTGTTAAAATAAAAAAAATTTTTTACTAAAAATGTTATTATTAAAGTTAAAGATATTAAAGATGCTTAATATTCTATTTGAAGCTAATATCCTATTTTATTTTAAAAATGTGATTTAGATGAGTTTCTCTGTAATACATAATGTATGCTTCATATGAATAGTTATTCGAGGATAAATTGTCGACATCATTTACTAAAAAACTGTTAAAAAAGATATATAAGCAAGCCTGACATTTCTATACTCATGGCTGAACATTCTACTAATTTCTACTAATTCAAATGAGATTTTGATCTCTAATTTAATTGCGCATTTTCAAATTATATTCCCAAATAACCTAAGCTAAGCTTTACTGTAACTTATCTAATTAGGAAATATGTAGCTACCTACCTACCTTACCTATATACCTACTACCTAAGAAAGGATTAAATTTTATAATTTGATCAATATTTTGAGAATCTGAGTCGACTCCTCCCTAGTTACCTACCTAATACCTAGTATTAAAAAGGTCTGAAATTTCCAGAATTTTCAACTTGATTGACCAAATTACAGAGTAATGTACGTAATTTGTTTAGAAATCAAATCAAAGATACTTTATTCCTGCACGCTCGAACTATTAATTGTGCCATTTACTTAAATATAACAGGTTAGGTACCCTACTATTATTACTAGTATGTATTAGAATTAGAAATTGGCAATTTTTAGGATATTTTTGAATTATGTAAACCAATATACCTACAGAGATAAGTACTATAATAATAGTAGAAAAGCATTTATTAACATACAAGTATGTACTAGTACAAAGTATGTATGTAGTAACTATGTATAAATGTATGTAGGTACATTTACATGAGTAGGTCCATAAAAATTCCTCAAATATAATAAAAAAGTGTGGGATAATTTGTCTTTATTCTCGTTATTTGGTGATATGACGACGACAGTCTGGAATTTATACCAGTAGTAGTAGTACTGCAGACAGTAAAATATACCCAGTAGTACCCTATCTACCTACTTATGTACATGCAATAAAGTATAAATTTCTAAGAATACAGACCAAAAGATCAAATTCAAGTCATTTTTATACTTGTAGGATACTGATAAGTCTTCAAGTACCCTACAATACTTAAGGTATTACAAATCACAAGGTATATGTTTAAGTAATATGAGATTTTATTATAAAAAAAATAAGTGTAATAATTCTCTTGAAATATCCGAAATTTCAACTCAAAATCCAATATAAAACAGAAATAAACCAAAAAAAAAAAGTAAAATGAAAAGGTTTTTTGTCTAACCATTTAAGTCATTTGACCTGATCGTATAAGTTATAAGTATTATGTATTATGTACGTCGTTTGATTATTTGATATCAAGTTAATTCCAAATTAGTCAACTGATCTCACCGTATAATTATGGACATGGAATAAAAAAAGTAATTACCTTATTAAATTAATTTAAACATCATAATCGTAATATTTAAGAGAGGTTATACAGATACATAGTAAGTACCTACTTACATAAAGTATACACTCATATAAGTAGGTAGATTTGATTTCACTTGTATAATATTTTATCATTTTTCTCATTTAGCCACATATGGCCTGGATGATGATCACTTTTTTTTACCTACTTTATCCTAATACAGTGTGTCACCTTATAGACACACAATCGCAATTCTCCTTGCAAGGTAATCTCACTATAAGGTCGCTTAAAACTGTATTTTATACCTTATAATAAGTTAGACTTTAAGTACCTACCTATACACTAGATACCTTAGAAAATGCACCTTTATATTCTATTAATTTAGTTGTGGAAAACCAAATTGTCTCACTTTTACAAGTAAATATACATACGTAAAGTTAAATTGAAACCAAAATCTGGTGTGGCTTAATGAATACGAGTAGCATACAGAAAAAATTGAAATAGATATCGGCATAACAGAGTTATGGAACCTATATACCTACTTTTTTTCAAAGCAAGAAATGAGTTTTTGAACTAAAAAAGAGTTTAAAATTTGAATATATGTAATCTATAAAAATTAAAGAATGAATTATTAGCTATTTACAGATATTTAAATACATACATGATAGGTAAATGCTAGATATGGTAATTTCATTCTTACAATAATATACTGTATACCTACTTTGTAGATTTAGAGCTACTTTATAGTGAGATTCGGCTGTTTTATTACCATACTATGTATTAGGTAAGTACTTATAATATTAGTATTAGTTATATATGCGATGAATTTCAATTAATCTTGTGTCTCTAGAGTACAAATACTTCAAATTATAACGTAATATACCGGTACAGTGAGATTTTTACACCTACACTATTTGATCTACAAATTCTCAAACAAACATGTGCTGCCTGTAATCTGTAATACCTATACATATATTATATACTCGTAATATGTACCTACCTACTACTATTAGTACCTACTTACTGCTACAGGATTACAACCAGTATACACCAGTAAGTAGGTATGTACCGCAGTATTATACTTATTTTAATAGAGTACAAGTTTATAAGTCAAGTCAGTTTAGATTTTTTAATCTGGCACGAGTTTTCATTTGGCACTGATCAAATTCAATTTAAAATT
This sequence comes from Nanhermannia cf. coronata Gr-Ori-00579, assembly GCA_034699045.1. Taxonomy (NCBI): domain Eukaryota; kingdom Metazoa; phylum Arthropoda; class Arachnida; order Sarcoptiformes; family Nanhermanniidae; genus Nanhermannia; species Nanhermannia cf. coronata Gr-Ori-00579. Next base: position 7,848 of record JAQIXA010002352.1, on the reverse strand, counting down.
CAAAATATTATTCCTATCACAATCAAAATCACAATCACATAAAATAAAGTACCCTACCTACAAACTTCAAACCAAATTTTGGAAATCAAGACAGAGATTTCGAATTTGGAAATCTTATTTCATGTCAAAATCCTATCTTACTAAATTAGTTCAAATTTAAGAATCTGAGAATCATATATATTACCTATCTCACATTTTGAGATATTTCAAAATTGGCTCATGCTAATTCTGAGCAAAAATTCAAAAAGCCCATAAATTTTAAGATATACAGGTAGATAGATACTGATACCTATACTGAAATTTCTGAAATCTGAAATTTTCAAGATTTAAAACCTTTACTGATATACCAACATATCATTACAAGCAATCTATATTCAAAGGACAAAGTAGGTAGATACTATTAAAAACTATTCAGAAAGACAAATTTTTACAAATTTTTTGACTTTAGATTTAGCATTTTAAGAACTCGTATTAGTAGGTATGACAAAATTTTGAAATTTTGTCAAAATATTAGTAGATCTAGAGGTCTGAGATATAAGCATTTGAAAGATTATAAAAATTACTTAATTTACATTTTCTACTCCCTGCTGTCCCAACTAATTTGTCAGTTAAAGTCTTTCGAGATCAGCAGATCAGATTTGATGATTTGAACAAGTGATTATAATTATTTGTATACAAAATAAATTTATTACAAGATACTACAGTATACAAGCCCATTTGAGTCCCCTATTAAGTGGTTATTATTAAAATTAAGAGCCATCAAGAGAAAATAGATGAATTGATTACCATGCACATACATAACATTCATAAATATTGCATAACTGTCTTGAATGATAAGAGCTCGTTTTAAATTTTAAATTGTAGTAAATTTGTACTCTCGATTTGATTCAGATTCAAGTCAGAGATTCAGAAAAGGGTGGAGTAGTGAAATGAAAACTTCAAGTTCAATTTTGTTTTGATAATGGTATTAAAATTATAGATCATTAAACCATCATGTCCTTATTAATGTTTATAAACAGTGCTACAGTCTCAAGTATAAATTTTTATATATGGTAGGGTACTATAAGTATCTACATTATATAGGTCTTTAAAGGATCTTTGATGATTGTGATTTTAAATTTTAAATAGAGAAATTTAGAAATCTTCTTACCTGAATGAATTGAATGGTAATTGCAGACTTGCCAACACCACCACCTCCGACCACAACGATCTTGTAATTATTCGGTGACAATCTGTGACCACCTGACATTTTCTAATCCTAATTAGTAGTTGACAACCAATTTAATCTATATGTAAATTCTCAATGAGATATAAACTACAGTACTCAAGTTATCCTACATCAAACTCTGGTGACCCGGTAGTAGGTACTATCTGTATTTATTATAAGATTAGAAAATTCAATCTAATGTTTTAGAAAAGTCAATCAAAGTTTTATTAGAATTTTTTTTAAAATCTCTCATTGACACATTTGATTCCTAGTCTATGCTAATTTATCAAAAATTACCTATAGGTAACTCACATGTTTATCAGTAATTTTTTAAACTCAATTTAGGTAAGGTATATAGAAAATGTCAAAATTACCTAAACTTGTTCTAATGTACCTACAATAAATTTGCGAAAAAAAATTTAAGAACCGATTTTTTCAGATTTTGGAAATTTTGACAGAGAGTTTTTGGCTTTGCCTGTTGCTCTTTCTTCGATGACAAATTGTATGATATTTCTGAACCGAAATTTTTGTACTTTTTTGAGGTTAACTTTAGTAAAACTATGAAAATGATAACTTAAATGGTTTTGAACATTCGACCGATCACAACCTCGACTAAAACAATTCTATCGGCCAAAAGACAAAAACCAAAACCAACTATTTAACTAGTTGTACCTACTAGTACTACTACTAGTAGATAATAAAACTTTTCCTTGTAAATACAAACTAGAAAATTTCATTTTGCCTCCCCTGACTGTATAGATAGAATATCTACAAGTACATACCTATAAGTAGTAAGTATGTACTACTGATAACGTGCATTCAAATCCAAATAATTATTTTAAATATACAAAATTATAACTGGGAGATTCAATACATATACTTTACTACCTATACATACTGATGTATATGTACATGCATAGGTATAATAGTTAAATATACAAGTATGTACCTACATAAGCAAAATCATGCGCTTGTAAAACTCAAGTTATTTTATGTATATGTATATGTAATACCGCCGAGCAAAACTCGCCCACTCTATCTCAATACATAGAGAAGTAAAAAACCCTCAAGTACCTCAAAAATTCTTTAATAAAAACTTTTTAGAGACTCCTATTCTACATAGTACATTATAGTATCTGTAATGCCCAAATCTCTAATACAAAAATCTAATACACATAATGCAGGGACTTTTTTCCGAAATTTTTTGAAAAAAATCTCTTTCCCCTTGTGGTAAAACCGACTTGTCCTTCGATTTAACCCATTTCAAATAAAATTTTTTGAGATTTTCCCAAAATTCTTGTAAATATTCTGCTAATACATATATTCTTTAAAAAATTTAACTTATTCAAGTTCTACTCCCAATGTAGGGACTTTTTTTCTGAATTTTTTGAAAAAATCTCTTGCCCCTTTGGGATAGACACGAATTGATCATGGATTTGGCTCATTTCAAGAGAAATTTTCAGAAAATTCTTGCAAATATTCTGCTCAAAATGAAGTTAAAAGGAAGATATAGCATCTTACTCGAAATTGCTTTAGGTTATAGGACTTTAAGTTTAGATTTATTGAAGAAATTTTCCTAGATTTTCGAGTCTAGTGTAGTTTTTGGAAAAAATATCTTTTTTGAAGCTTTGAATGTTTGCTTGTGCATATACATATGTATTGTAGAGTACCTATAAGTTAAACCAAGCCCAACCCAAAGGGTTTCTCTAATAAGACTGTATGTATTTGTGAGTATTTTCGAACAGAACTCAGAACCAGTGTAGTGTATGGTAGGTATAGATCGCCGGGGGCTTTTCAACGCACTTCGATCTAAAATTCTGGCGAAGCCATTTTCGGATTGCAGCAGTATTCAGTATTTGCTATTTCTCATATACAGATCTATACATTTATATACTCCTGTATCTGTAGAATAATACGTAATCCTTATCTGGTGGTTATACCATAGTTTTATATCTCTACAAAAATTACATATATATATATATTAAATTATACATTATATATATATATATATATGTAAAGAGAGAGGGATATAGTATAGTGATAGAAAAGGTGGAGCTTGAGCCAAAAGCCACAACATGGAGGCAACTTAATTCATCAACAGCAGCATTTCAGTTTGAAAATTTCATTTCATTTCTCCACATCGTTGGTCAAAAACCCTGGTTTTTCACCTCCTGGAGAAATTGTTCTGAACGTACAAATGGTCCATGTCCATGGTCAACTGGACAGCCCTGAGAAATTGACCCCTGGGTTCATATAATAAGCCAAGAATCCACCAAACTTTCAATTGAAATATTTGGTTGGAAATTGCGCTCCATAAAATTGAGTAAGGGTTTTTTTATTAGTTGGATACCATTGTAAAGGCAATGTGAAATAACAAATTTAATTATCTATACAAATTTTTCTGGAGGAGAATTTTTATTACAAGGAGTTGAAGGATAGTTTTGAGTTATAAAAAAAATAATAATAGTTCTCAAGTTATTTAAAAGTATATTGAAAATATTTGTAAATTCATTTGGTTTAAATATCTAAAAGGGTTTGTTTTAAAGAATGTGTCGTAAAATTTGACATTGGAAAAAAACTTGGACAGTCCTCACTCTCACATGAAGAACGTGGGAGGTCAATTCATTAAACATTTTTAGAAATTTTCTTTTGAAATTATTTTGAAAAAAGTGTCGTATTTTATTAAAAGTTATTGTGTACTGGACCTACCTATATTATTTATTCAATTATACATTCTACAAGGTATTTTGAATACGAGAAAAAAAAACGCTCTATTTTAGATACCTACCATGCACACTATTTGATATGATAATTGATTAAATATTGAGTAATATAGTTATCGAAAACACTTGAAACACTTTACCTGTTCATTTTATTTGCTTTGTGTTTTTTTTTTTCTTTACTTTACTTTTGGTTTATACATTTTTAAATATCCAATCGAAATCGATTGATTTAGAAATATCTCAAAAAAAAAATCATATTATTTGAAATAAAATCGGTTGCAAAATCAAGAAAATTCGACCATCAAGTTATCAAAAAAATAAAAAGTGTGTGATTTTTTCTGGAGAAATTTATAAATAAATATAAAGCTGGAGGCGAAGGTGAGATTTTTCGATCCTTTCAAAAAAAGGACATGGGCAAATTCCTCCGGTAAGAAATTTTTTAAATGTTAATTAAATTTTAAGCACATTCCTAAAACTTTCCTTTAACAAAAATTAGTTTCAAAAATTAGGGTTTGGAAAAAAATGTATCTATCTATCTAGTAGGTAGGTAATGTACATATTACTTTTATCGAAAAAAACGAGTTTTTTTTTAGCCAGAGAAAGTGGTGAAAGCACACGGGTATTGCAAATTAATACCCTACTTATACTATCTCAGTGTATCAGTAGTAAAATAATTTGATAAGGTATTACTCTTTTATAAGTACCCTACACAAGTAATTTAAATAAGATACTATAACTGATATGATATTAAATTACATTACAAGTAGGTATAGGTATACAAATTAAAGTTGTGAATTTTTAATCGTGTAAATAATTAGATATTAAAGGTTATTAAGCCTTTGAATTGGGCTCAAATGACTCAAATTATTTACTCGAAAATCAACTAATACTTACTATTAGGTATTAAGTACCTACTTATATTATAAATAATTAAAGGTAAGTAGGGTTTTTTTTGCTAGATTTAAAAACACACCTACTCGTATAATATGTAGTCCTGGTCGTCTAGCAATTATGTATCTATCAGTATCTATTCTGTAGTTGTAACAGTAGATATCTAATCATGATTTTTAGAAATACTTTATAGGTACTTAAATAAAAGTTACATACCTACTAATTGCAGTTATAGTGTATTTAGTAGTAATACTTGTATAGATAGGCTACTATAATTATAAATATTTATAGTATCTACCTTACTACCTACTCTAATTAAGATTTTAATTTTTTCTAAAATTTTGCTATTTCACAAATAACTAATTGTGATCGTACTGGACAAATTCTCAGAACCAAAAGTTGGTTTTTTAATGTAGGTAGATATATCATATCGCTAAACCATTGTATTCGGTTGAGTCATGTATAAAAGTAGGTTACCAATCCAATTACCAACATGTTTATAAAATACCTACCTACCTACATTTATCTATATAAATATAGGTAGGGGTTTTTGTTTTAGGAACCTGAAAATATTAGGAATAATTTTTACTCAAAAACAAAAAAAAAAACCATTTAACTTGAATTCTTAGAAAATATCATGGATTATAAAATTTATGAGTAGGTCGGTAGTAGGTACAGATTGCCAATCCGTAATTGTAATGTAATCCGTATAAAGTGAAAAGTTTTACGCCTCTTTTCTTTAAACTTTCAAGAAAGTTCCAGTAAATGATCTCATTAATATCAAAAATGATAATTCGGGCAGGATTTGAAACAGAAAATAATCATGCCCTATATATATATATATATCAGTATCATCTACTAAAATAATCAGACAGAATCAATAATCCATTATATTGATCATACAGTAGGTATAGTAGTTATCGTATAATATCGTTCGTACCTACATTAGTAGCCAATTAAAATCTGGTAAATATTTAAAGAAAGGATTTAAGATTGGTATCCTACCTTAAGGTTTTTCAATTTGACTTTGAGCCTCTTTTGAGATAATATTTCTGCATGATTTTTTTTTGCATAATATTTTATCTAGTATTAATGTAATAGGAAATTATTATACATATATGTATCTGTATATACATACGAGTATCTACGAGTAGGTATAGGTGTATACCTTTACCTACTAATATTTATATGTAATGCATTGCTTATTAAAGACTACTATACATATATTGATTATGATTATGATGAATACAGATTACTGCATATTACCTTAGATTAAGATCAAAATCAAAATCAAATATAAAGTAGGTACAATATTACTACATATTACAATATTTGAATCGGTTTTAAAATCAAGATCAAGATCCTCCCTATAATAAGACTTTAAAAGTCGCCAAGTCGCCAGACTGAATTTTTGTATCAAAAATAGATACTGAATTATCATATCATTGCATTATAAAGGCATTATACATATTGAATAAAAAACTGAATTAATTCTGCCATTCAAGTCAAGAATAGAATAAAAAATGTACTAAATTATCTAGGTAGATTTCTTTAACATAGGTATTCCATTTTTGAAAAATGCATTATTTATTTATAGGTAGGTAAGTAAAATGCATTTTATTATGACTTTTGTATTTTGAATACCCGTATCAAGAATCAAGTAGGTACTTAGCTTACAGAATAAAAAGATTATTTTTAATTTTAGATCATTATCAAAAATAAATCAGCAGTCAGGCTTTTATGTTTTATACAAAAGTTTTTATCCTGCCTGCCTTTGACAATATTGAATATACCATACCTACTGTATAGATATTTCACTTTAAAGTTTAACTAAAAGATAATTAATGTAAAAGTCTGACTATGAGTTTGATTATTGATAGGTCTAAGTTTAAATAGAATTCTATTGAAACATTTAAATATCTGGTAGGAATGTGAATTTCATTTCATACTCTTATAAATCGCTATTTACTTAGTTTACTGAATTTACTATCATTTTTAAGGTCAAAGTTTATTAAAAATGTAACATTTTTACATTGAAATACTATGTTTTTTAAAACATTTTATACATTATGTATACAGATATAAATAACATCTAATCTAATCTAACCTACCTCAGTCCTCAGCTGTTTTATTTCTCTATTTTTTGTGGTTTAAAGTTTTATGAATGAAAAAAATCTAACTGCATTTAAAATAGTTCATTCCTACCTTAACTTAACTATTTAGAATATATAGCTGCTTGATTACAAATTACAAACACAAGTAGTTAAGAGCATTTTAATTTTAATTAAGGAGGGTATATATTATACACATTAATATTTGATAGGAATTTTTGCACTAATTGTAGTAAATATTAGTCGCAAATTAAAAGCAAAAAAAATCTTAAGTTATCCATAAGGCTTGCGCTTGGCTTGAGTCGAGTCTTGACAAAATGACAAGGCAGGATTCAATCAGAGGAGAATCAATAAAATGAAATCAAATACCTCAAAATTAGGGTGCAATTTTTGATTTTGATCAGTAAATAATAATAGTGCAAATTGCACTTTGCTTTGGGTAATTCAAATTGAACCGAAAAAAAAGCTAAAAAGTTATTGCACTCATCACTGTGCAATATAAACTTTTTAGCTTTTTTTTCGGTTTTTTTTATTGAAACTAATTTTGTGTTACATTTTTTAATGAATTTTTTTAACTTATAATCGTTAACTATTGACTTGTGTACTGTACCTGACCTAAATCTGACCTGTTACTTACCTACATCACCTGCACCTACATCACACTTACCTGCATGACCTGCAAAAGTGTATTGGGAATGTGATTGCAATTTTTGCTTTGAAATCTTACTGCTGGAGCATCTCGAGTCCAGCCAGTCCAGGTCCAAGTTCAGGGTTAGATTTCGGAATCCGGGCAGTTCTCTCCCCGACGACCTAGGATGCAAAACCAATACATAAAAATAATCCTTGGACCAAGGGGAGTTCAAAAAATTTGATGGTGGAACCGTGCGGTGCCAAAGGTCATATGTCAAATTTTGGC
>JAQIXA010002351.1:0-18338 GCA_034699045.1 Nanhermannia cf. coronata Gr-Ori-00579 | reverse complement strand
ATTTTTTTTAGTCTACTAGTATCATATGACCCCTAAAATCGATCGAGCTCTCCTTATACTATCTACTACTCCTTATAATAAACTAGAATTATTTTACTCTTTTCAATCCTACTATTAATCTATAGTACGAGTAGTATGTAGTATTTACTATACTCGTATATGAAGTAGGTAACTAATTTGTTTCAATCAATTTTTTTTAAATACATCAAGTAGGTATACTTTATTAGGTGATAGGTGAGGTACCTACTACAGATACTACCTACTTACTATATACAAACGAAGTTATCTAAAATATACATCTGTATCTGATCTGTACCTATTACTACCTAAATATTGTGCATATATAGAATATCTTGAGGATTAAGATCTATTTCTTTTTTAAAATAGGATAAAACCTTAACTTAAATGATTATAAAAATTAGCTATATCAAACCTACTTAGAAAAGCACTCCAAAAATTTATAAAAAATTGTACACGTTATTATAAGAATAATGCTAAAATGTTATCAGATCAAGTTTCGATTCTAATCTATTTGACTTACTATTACATTACATTTCAATTTCATCTAAATTTCTCGAAAGTCGATCTGCTTTGCGTCTTTGACTTCGTCTTTGAGCATCCGCTCTTCTATAAGGCTCTTGTTTTAGATCAGATAAGATCTCTTCTAAAACTCCATGGTATACAGGATGTAATTTATTATCAGGAACTCCTCCTTGCTTGCGCTTTAATTCATTTATGACTGCCTCCTGATAAATTAGAGTTTTACACAAAATTTTATTACACATTTTAAAGAAAAAAACTAAGCAAATCTTTCTGATCAAACTAACCTGTTGCTTCTTTCCATTAATTTTATTAATAGTAGCTGGAGGTGACTGACTCTTGTGCATAAGTTGTCTTTTTTGCTCAATTTCATTCTCGGCATGTAGATACCCACGAGAAAATTTTAAAATGGCATTGAAAAATGTTACGGAATCAGTTTGTTGTCTCTCTTCGCCTAAAAAATAAAATAAAATAGCAAAATTACAAAGAATCCATACAATTTGAATTTGAAAATACATAAAATGAAAATGAATGGTATGATAAATTGGTATGAAAATACCATAAAATTCGACGCAGTCACCGAAATTTTTTGATGCAACCTTGCAGTCGTTTCTCAGTCTACTTAATTTTTCCTCAGCGTGTACTAAAAATGTAGCAATTACCTAAAAAAAGACAAGAAAGCAACATTAATACTAGCTAATAAAAAATTAAGATAAATTCACTTATTACTGTATTAGATTCATTGCGCTGTTTTAAAAACTCAGCTTCTTTCTTGGTCAACTCCATTCCTTTTTCTAAGTCTTGTAAATCAATTAAAATATTTTCCAATGATACTTGAGTGGCCTTTTCTACAAATTGAAGGTCTTTCAAAAATCCTGCTAGATTAGGAAATTGAGTTTCGAGAGTTTCGACTATGTAGTGCATCAAACTTTGCCTTCTATCAAGAGATTTCATTTCAGTCAAACATTCTAAACTCTACAAGCAATAAAATAAAATAAATTTTTCAATTAAAATATAGATAGGTAGTTATACACCTTAACTTAAGGTGTATATTATGAATTTTACTTGAATTTTGAATCCGTACGCCGGGCCTCTTTTTGCTGCATTTAAATAATTTCCAAAGGCTAAAATGATTTCTAAGACTTTATGAAATTTCTCCGAGGTTTGAATTGATCTTGAAGCCATAATTATTGCTAGATAATGAATAAAAAATAAGATTGACAGACTTTGAAACAGTTGATAATTATAATTATCTTACCATGAACTTGTGGTTGTAATATGGTAATCGTTTCCTCAAAATTCTTCAAGTATGCCATTACAGTCAATTTTGAAGATATTCTTTCCACTCTTGTAAGTTGAAGTAAAAATTTATCCTCATCTGTTAATAATTCAGGATTTTTTCTAGCGGCAATATATTCTTTATACAATTTTGTCTGGAAAATAATTTTTAAATTGTCAATTTTAATATCTTTAATTTAAGAAGAAAATATTTTACCTCTAATTCATTTGGAATCATTCTGAAAATGTTTAATAATAAAGAAATTAATAATTTTTAATAATCTTTTGCTAAAGAATTTTTACCTTTGTAAAACTTCAATTTGTTCTATGTTGACTGAATTAATATCCAATAGGTTAACTGTTCTAACAACTACTTCAATTGACATATCTAATTTTCTTCGAGATATTGCCAAATTCCTTAATCTGGTATGTTCCTAAAATAAATAGAAATAAAAAGAATAAATAAAAAAGGCTCGGAAAAGTTTTGAAACATAATTAAGTTATAACCATAATAGGCAATCACAATCACAATCATGAGTATGTCTCATTAAATTGCTTACCAAGACAGATACATTTTCTGGTTTTTTAAATCTTTTCGATGAAAAGTTGTTGTGAATTCCGTCCCCATCATTTTGATCGCTAGAATCTATAAAAAAATAATCAAAAAGATTAGGTATCAAAATCAAATGAATCATAATAATTTATAATATTCCTAACTTACTTGAATCGCCGGATGGAGAAAGACCAATTTTGAATACCATTTCAAATCTTTCGAAATCAATAATGTTATAATATTTTGAGTCATCTAATTGATTGAAAACTGTGCCTTTAACCTCCCTTGGTTTGAGAACAGTCCAATTTAGAGTAGGCAATTTACATTTGGGTTGTAAAGCTTTTTTGATAGTCATTTGAGATTTTCCACCAAATGGTGGTGGTGGTGGAGGTGCCATAAGTCCAGAATTGGCATTCATCATCATTGGAGGTGGTGGAGGAGGAGGAGGAGCTGATGAGACTGGAGGAGGTGGCGGCGGTGGTGCTGGTGCTGAGGTATTAGAAGACATTGAGTTATTACTATTTGAATTTGATATTTGACCATTTGATTTATAATTTTCCATATCTCTAGAACGACGTATCGTTTTCATTTCTTCATCTTTTTGATCAACTACTCTTCTTAAGGTTTTGATTTCTTCATCGATTTCTTTTTGCACAGATAATAAGTTTTCTCTTTCTTCCATATATTCTTTAATTCGATTTTCAAGCTCAACCATTCTAGCAAGACTATCAATTTCTAATTTTTGATAAATTTCCCGTAACTGTGATACTTCATCTTCTAGTTCAGATACTTGTTCTAGTGCCGCAGCCTTAGTTTCACTATCCTCCATTAGGGCTCCAACATCAATTTTATTTTCCAGATATGCTGAAATTTGCAGCCGAAATTCTCCTGATTCGGTATTCTTAATTTTATCAAGATACTTCTCAACTCCCATTTTATCAAAGGCGTGTTGTAGAAAAATTCTCTCATGTAAATCATCAACAGAATGTACAATGATATTTATAAATTGCATACAAGCCACCTGTAATTGAAAAATATTTATAAAAACATAACAATAAAAATTTTAGCGACTATCTAGATCTAGTAAATATACGAATTGATAAGGTTCTTACCATGAATTCAACATTAAATTGTTCAACAAACCTAAAAAATATAATAGGTAATTAACATTTTGGATATTCATTAGTCGATAATCATGAAATAATATCAATTTACATAAACGAATCTACAAGAGTTTGCCAGCGCTGATTTTCGTTCATCGCTATTTTGAAATTGTCAAATGCTTTTAATATTATCTGATGTCCTCCTTGAACCAAACATATCGCTAAAATTATGGAGAAAAAAATATATAAAAAATAATAATAAAGAAGGTTTAGGTAAAAATAATGACAAAAACATAGATATTCAATTTTCTTACCAGCTAGAAGCTGTAAAAATACAAATATAAAAATTTATCAATAAAATATTATAACAAAAATATGAAACACAATTTGTATACCTCTAAAACGAGAGCTTTCGTCCTTAAACTTCGATGCTTAAAACTTAAAGCAATTACATTGATATAAGTCTGTTTTTGTATGACCATATGAAGTCCTTTTTTTGTGTTCATTATTGCCCTAAAATCATGAATAAAAATTTGAATAAATAAAAATTAATAAATATTATATAGGTAATAACTATTACCTAAGGCATAGGATACAGACGTGTATATCATTATTAGCATTTCCCATATTCAATTTTACAATATGCCTTGAGGTTCTTTTTGAAAGTGTTGTTCCATCACCACATTCATCTACAGGTCCAGCTGAAGGTGATAGCGAAATCACGCCAGATTCAGTTTTTACTAAAATGTCCTTTGAAACATTATCGTTTTTAGGTAGAGGTCCAACAGTTTCTTTCGGTCTAGGAAATAAAATAAACAATACCGATGGTAAATACTTGACTTTTATTAAAGTAAAGAGTACACGATGCATCCGAATTCAATTAAAATTAGCATTTTTTAAAGCAAAACGAATCTTAAAAGAAGTTTCAAAATCCTTGACCTTTTATTGCATACATTAACTACTTGTTTTGTTGTTAAAAATATGCATAAAAATTGAGTAATATTAAGGCATAAATAATAATACACACGCTAAAGATTAAAGATATAAGAATAAAACAAGAAAAAAAATTTTAAAACCAAATGAACCGAGCAAAGAAATCTAATAAAATGTCAAATGATAGCCTATCCCAAAGCCAAAAATGCTGTTTAAGCATTAAGTAACCGGTTTAACTTCTTTATTTTTAGATATTACATAAATTTTTGTACCTTCTCTTGTCTTCATTGGCAATAGTGGTTGGTTTGTTGATACTAATAAAAATATCGCATTGTATAAGTACGTAAGATATGAAACTGAAACATCTTTTAATACCTAGCTAATATTTTTATTTTACTTTAAATAGGTATTCAATTGCATTATGTTTTTCAATCTACAGCTAAATCAATTTATCATTTTAAAAAGAGTATGGGTACTGATGTGTGAGATAGATTGAAATTGAGGGAGGTCGTAATAAAAATAAGTAAAGTGTAAATACTGAAAAAAACGTGTTAAAAAATATATTTAACACATATATTTTGTCTATTATTTAGCAAAATGATACTGATATTATGATGATGTTCTGTAGGCTTGATTGAACGACCTATTTTTAAACAATGAATTATCGAAAAGTATAGTGGAATGGAATGTTCATCCATGTCAAAATTTCCGTTGCCTTGATGGGATAGGATAGGATATGATAATTTAATTGTACTTTGTGGTTATTCTATTAAAAAAACTGGATACCAAAAAACGAGGTATGCACATGATATTAAGAAATTGGATTGGATTAGATTTGCGTTCCTTTTTATCTTACCTTAGCATGTTAATCCTAAAACTTAGATATTCAACCAAGACATCCAAACCTATTCAACAATTGAAAAAATTCACAATAAAAATTTAATTATTTTGTTACCTAATTAATAAGAATAATAAAAGTCATACCATTATTTTCTTCATCTAAAAAGTCTTGTACCCATTCTATATTGTTAGTCCGTAAAGAAATTTCTAAATCCTTAAGTACTTGCGTTGAGGTTGTATCATTAACAGTTTTTCTCTTTTTTATACTTCTACTTGCTTTCAAATCCATGTAAGTTTTTAATTTTCTTAAATAAAATTTCGGTGGGTTTTTAACTTGGACAAGTTCCTTGATAAAAAAAATTTGAAATATATATTTCAGAGATATTCTATAATTCTATTTCAATTTAACTATTCTAAAATAATTACCTGATCACAAATAATTTCCCATTTTCGATCATTGTCATACTGTTTTAAGAGTTTAGCCTTATCTGCAGGTAGATCCATTGATTGCTAAAATATAATATAAAATTCATTAAAAACATCGTAATTTATTATCTAAACTAAAGCATACATTACTTACGTTATACCATAAGATTAAATTTAACATTATTAGATTTGTTACAAAGTAAAGAAATTATCATTTCGTCATAGATCTTGATCATTTCGTTTTGAATCTTAAGAGAAATCCTAACAAAACTTTTTCTATATTATTTTTTTTACCTATATAAAATATTTTATTTAGGTACTACCTATACATTTTAATAGTAGAATATAGAAAATAAAATCATAGGGTAATTCAGAATCAGAATCAATGCTCATAAGTCGCACTAGTATTATGATTAGTAGGGTATATTAAGTACTAGTTCAATCATAAACATATATCATAAAACATAAATTACAATACCGGTTATTGTTATTAATAAAATCCAATAATGTAATAATACTAATGATCTAATACTTATTTTATTCCTTATACACTAGGTACTATACTTACTAAATTTACTATTACTATTGCTCATCCTATCATTCATCATTAATATCGTTAAAGATAAATAATGTGCATGTACTGTACGAGACCAGGTACCATAGTTTAAAATAAAATAGTCAAATGATTGCACTAATACGCTTTCTGTTACCTACTCTTTAAGACTCAAGATTTTTAAGGTAAGGCGCAAGGACACAAAAATTGCGTAACATCTCTAATTGTTAAAAAAACGAGAAAGAGCAAAAAAAATCTTTCAATTTTTTAATTTAATTATTAATCATTATTATTATTATACATAAGTAGTACCCTAGTATTGTACTTTGTTTTGTACTATAAAAAACATAGACATATTCATATAACCTAAACAAAACTGATATTTTAAAGCTAATGTACACTTATCTTTAGTTTTATAGTTATGTAAACCTTGCAATTGGTAGTATAGTAAGTACTACACTTACTATATCTGCGTAAAATTACGCTTTTGGTTAGACCAAAAATGTAAGTACCTTACCTATTTTTATATTAATAATAATAAAATTAAAATATGTTTCGATACACGACAGATCTGAGCATTTGTGTATCTATCAAAATTAAATGGTTGAATTAGCAATAAGAATTTCAGTTGTAACTGAGCCTAATCGAAAATTTATTTTTCCTTCCATTAAGCATTAGCAAGGTTAACTATTCATAATAGGTACCTACTTATGTTCAAGTAATACCTTCAAATACAAGTAAGTTGAAAACCTACCTACTTATTATATAATATGGTAGGTAGATAGGTAAAATAGAATAGACTTAAGCTAAAGCTAAAGCTAACACGTTAAGTTACTATTATTTGTTCTTTGCATTTTTCTTATACTCGTACTTTATACTAGCCACCTTTAATTTAAATTACTTTAAAATTATCTAAAGCTTATTGTTAGACAGTTAATTTCTCAACTTCTTTATTATAAGAATGTTCATAGTCTTTAACTCTAAGAATAAGCTAAAGATGATAACTACCTATATTTTAGATTTAAAACTATTAGGTAATCATAATAATTATAAGAATCCTCCTTTTATTACAATTACTAGGTACTTGGTATGATTTCGTAATTTTCTCAATGTAAATGTAAATACATACCTATATTACATTAAATTATACTTAAATACTGACAACTGCTAAACTGATAGCTTATTACATTACTTATTATGTTATACCTTACCTAATATTAATAATGAACAAGAATAATGTAATGATCGAAATTTACTTCTAATTCGAAATGCAATTAAATAATATATTTAATTTCTCGTTTTTATCGACAAACAGACAATGGTAATTTTTCAAATTATTATTAGGGTAAATATACTATAATTTTCTCCATTTGAATACTTGCTCTACTTATTAAACGATACATACATTTAGTTTAAACATTGCATAATACATTTACACAATTGCTAATTTACAGCAGTAAGTAGTACCTATGTAAGTTAGTACCATACTTGCACTCTGTAGGTTATTATTATTATTAATATAAATATAGCAATGATGTCATCTAATAAAGAGCAATTTTAAATGATTTTAAATTAATTTGAACTTCTAACTAACACAATTTCTCAAGAAAGCATTACATTTACATTATAGGTATATATCTGTATCTAGAATTTATAAAACACATTTAAATAAATCAAGCTTGTAAATGCTATCAATATCAATGAAATTATCGATGAAATGAACTATCTACTATGGTTGGTATAACCATTATTAGCCAACACCAGATCAGTCATTTCCTCATTCTCAGTTATCAGTATCAGCAGTTATTTATGAATACAATTGAAATAATATGATTGATTAGATTTGAAGGATAATTTTAATTTGGATTAACGAACGAATCGAATAGAGAAATGAATTGAAATATGAACCCGTGTAACTTTAAAAACTCAACTCAGCTCATCAGGTCAATAGACTTGAAAAAATAGAATTTGAAAAGAAAAATTACGCCCATTTGGTAAAATAGAAAAAATAAAATAAAATAAAATAAAAGTAAACAATATTTTATTTCAAACTTCAAAAGTATTTGAATTTGATTTGAATTGTCCTTTTTTTACATTGTAAGTGCCAGTGCCCATTAAAATTATTAGTTGTACTTTTAGATATGTAAATATTAATTATTAATTAGATAAACATTCTAATCCCATGTTATTTATCAAATTTTATTGACCTTACTAGGTCTATACCTTGCAAATATTTAGTAATTTTTTATTACTAATCCGCAGAAAATTCTCTACTTTATCTCAAGCGAAAAATGAATCTACATGAGCAACGGAATAATAAAATATGAAAGTTGATATTTTATCTTTGTTAGTAAAAGTTAGCATTTGAAACTTAAGATTGAGACTTGACTTGTATTGAGACTGATCCTGAGACTAGAGACGTAACTTAAACCGAACCCAAAATGGTTTTGAAGATTCAAAGGAAAACGAGACACAACAACAGACTTGTAGAGAATGTGATTGAAAAGCTATAAACAATAATCCGTTGGCTGATCTATAAATTACCCTAAAACTAAGAAAAAAATATTTTTTTAAAAGATTTAAGAAGGAAGGAATTTTAGGATGTAGTTAAGCCTTAAGGGGAAGAACCGATTCATGAATCATGTACTATGGATAAGTGACTAGTCAAGTAAGTACTATTCTATTAGGTTAGGTAGGTACTAGGTACATAAGATTTTTCGTATACTCTAAACTCTGTACTCTGTTACCAAAAAAAGCCTTGAAAAAATTCTCTGACTTTTATTATTAGTGTCTTAATTCTTATTCCATAGAGAACGATGAAAGACAAAATTCATAAACATGAGGATGAGATACATACAAACTGCTTTACTATTAATAGTATTGATTATTCAGTTGGCAGTTAGCGTTCTGTCTCGTCTAGATGAAAATATATTTTTTTAAGTTAGGTCCGTAGGTACAAGCTGTAGGAAGCCACTTTGACTTAAAATTTATAAAAAAAAGTAGGATATTACTTATAAACTTACACCACATCACTTCACCTATTACCTATATATTATGTATTACCTAACCTACCTATGTTGCAATTATCAATAGTAATTTTCAATACCCGGTATATTTCAATTAAAAAAGATTCAGATTCAAAATAATATACCCTATTCTAATCGCATAGTAAGTATAATGTTTTCATTCTTTGATTTTTAAATTTTAAGCTCTATATAGGTAACTACTTGCTTTGCTTGTATATATTCTGCATTCTACACATATTATTTTCTTCAATTTCCATTATAGTGATTTGAGTTTGAGTTTGGACTTTGTTTTATATTTTGATTTTGACTATCCTTAAAATTTGGGTTTAACTTTAACCCTTTCTTGTTTTGGTCAAAAACTTAAAAAGGAAGAAAAGAGGGAGAAGCTAAAATGAACTTGGAGGAGAATTTATATACTACTTGAACAGGACACATTTACTATAGCTTTATACTTAACTTTAAAAATCTTTATGAAAGCCTTAAACTTAACCAGCATTCTGGATATAATTCTACTGCTTACCATAAGTAGGTCCTGTCCTACTATCTACAGCCTACATACATATACCTACATTAGATAATATATTCCTTTATTTTCATTCCATTTCTATAAAGTAGGTAATTTTGTTAGTAAGTGAAATAAATGTCCAGCCCGAAACCGAAATACCTTAAAAATTTAGGCTTGGCTTTTAGATTTTTCTTCAAACTTGTACCCAAATCCAAATATTTCCTTAAATATTTTACATCCGTCAGTTTCTGATTAAATGTACCCACTACCATCGTAGTAGTAGTACCAGTACCAGTACCAACTATCTGTATATCCACTCACTTATACTTTTTCTACACTAGTACACAAATAAAATGTAGTATCTCTCGCTATCTAAATACATTACCTACTTACTGTATAATTTACTTTAAATTAAGCTAAATAAAACAACATAAAATTCAACACGAACACAACCAATACGTGAACAACTATAAAATTCAAAACAAAAAATTCTTCCAAATAGGTACCTACTTAATAAGGATATGAACATTTTCTAAAGGCAGCTCATTTTTTTTTTTTTTACTTTTATGTTAAAATATTCTCAATTAAAATTGTCTTGCATTATATATTCGCTTAGAATTAATAGCAATACTAATACCTATGTATATCTATCCTACTCACTATTCATGTTGTACTTCTTAAGTAATTTTAGCTTTTGTATAGTTGATAGATAATTTAAAAATGTCTATATCTATAAATTTTATTAGAAATAGCTTAAATTTAAGACAGGGTTTGTATATTACCAATATTACCAATAGCTATGTGCTTTAAACATTCTAATCTCGCCCATTATAAGTATAAGTGTCAGGCCACTAGACTAAAAGTAAAACTACAAACTACATATTTTATCTGACATTAACTGCTTAGGATTAGAGTTAACCATCAACAGAAAAATTGAATTACACAAAATGAAACCCTGACCTTTAAACTATATAGCTGAAAGCTGCGACCTTTCCTTAGCTTGCTTCTCATCTAATTCTACTCGTAATATAATGGTAAGGTAAGTAAAGTAAAGCAATGTAAATGTAAAGTAGATACTATTTCGAATTTCAGAATTTCAAAAGGAAGATAATAGAAGCTAGTCCAAGCCTACTTCAATAGAAAATAATCTTAACTTTTCTGAGTACATTTCTAAATATATAAACGATATTTAAAGATCACCCGTGTATTATATTATGTCATGCCGACAAGAAAACTACCCTATTTCATTTCCTATTTTATAGTGTATCTTTTATGGCAATGGAGTATCCATTTTAAATACGAGTACCATAAGTATAAGATAAGTATTGGTTTAGTACTGGTTTAGTACCTTATTAGATAAGTAGGGTATATGAATATGAATCTTCGAATTGCCTATCTTCTAGGCAAACGAGAACAAGCCGAGTTTAGGTTTAGGTTATAAAAAATGAAATGAGCGAATAATAAATCTGACTGACACTTTCTTTTCGGCTAATAATAAAGAGCAGAATAGCATTTCAAATCTCAGTAGGGGAGAGATTTAAATGGGATTGGGATAATACCAGATCAAGAAGATGGATGAATCTCGAGTAGTGGGATTAAAAGGATTATAATTTTTATTCTTAAGTTAAAAGCTTCATTTTCTTCATCAGAGTTCTGTTCAGTGTATTCTACAAATATTCTACTGCATTCAAATATATTATTATAGATAAATAAGTTATTTATGTACCCTACCTATTTATTAAAATTTTATCGGATCACATCGCACATAATTTAATAAAATAGTTTAAATTCGAAACCACTAAAGCTCATTTCTAATCTAATCCTAATCCAATCCAAAGTATAAAATAAAAAACCACGCCATACTTAATATTTACTAATATTCCTCAATACTTATTAGATACTTACTAGGTAAGTAATATATTTAATTACTTAAAATAGCAAAGAAAGTTAAAATAAAAGTCAGTCAGAGATGATTATGATATGTACCCTAATATAATGTAGGTAAAAGTTATTGTTTTTGCAATTAGGTACTAATTAATAAATCTAAAAATATAGGGATAAACTGTAGTTAGGTTTGCAGTATACTATTTTATTATAAGAAAATTCACTAATTTGTAAAGTACTATAATTTAATATACAATATTAAAGATATTCAGATCTATCTACCAAATTCAAATGATAAGTGAATACGTATTAGTTAAGTATATAATCTATTTCAATATCAAGAACAAGAACCAAACTAAAAGGAAGGGAATAAACACTGTCAAAGTCAAAACCCTTGAAAGCACAAAACGGAAGTTAGTCATTTTGACGGCTCCTTTTTTCCTGCTTCTTTAACAAAAATATTTTTCGCTTAACACACCGATTTATAAAAAATTATCTTTATCTTTAAACCAATTTCCCTAGGGTTAGCTAGTTTTATCCTTATCTTCTAATTTTTACGTACCATTACCAATAACTATTTATAAACTTTAAATTCTCTTCTCTCAAACTTAATACAAATTGGATGAAAAGTAAAGGGCAAAAAATCTGAAATATTTCTAACTTCTAAATGCTATCAACTAGGTACCTAGTATAAGTATAGTAGTAAATTAATATCCAGCTTCGGGATTAAGATTACCTTCTAGATAAAATATGGATATGGATATGAATCCTCATGCCTTTTTACCGATACAGATCAATTTTTTATGTTGTAGTTGTAGGTAGACACTTATATGAAAAAAATCTATCTATCAATCTGCAGCATGAAATAAAAGTAATAAAGTGTAGGTAATAAGAGAGCAAAAAGTGTCTCGTCTCATTAATTTCAACTTCAAATGATAAATGATGCTTTCTGAATTACAAAAAGTGCATTTGATAGAATTTTGATACAAGCGAAAAAAATAAATTCTACGTACTAAATATCTTTTCATTGATTTTTATGACATAAATCTTAAACCTAAATGGATCAAAGGCTCAAATCAAAGCAAATAATTTAAAATTCAATTCTAGTCTATTAATGTCCTAGTCTAGTTCAGCCTAGGTAATTCAAACTTCAAACTAGTTCAATTCCTTTCGTATAATTGCAATGCAATACTGGTATAATATACTGGTCCTGGTAAGTTTTGTTGTGAAGTTGATTGAGTGTTACCTATATAGTGACTAGGTATTATTATTCATTTATAATTATAATAATGTAGGTATATTTAGTATATGAATGAATATCTATCGAAAATCGAGGTAGAAAATATGTAGAAATAAAATAGATTAAATCCTTTGATCCAGATTTAGTTTTACTATCTAACTTTCATTTTATAAAAATACAAACATTTTTTAATAATAAAACCATTCTATCGTAATGTATTTTGAAAGTTTTAGTCCACTTTTATTAGTTTTAATTGATTTATAGATATGTATGATTTTGCAAAAGTAACGAATGGGTTTTTGTATATTTTTATATTCCCAGAGCTAGGTTTTTTTTAAACGACCTATTGTTATTGTTTTTCATCAAAAAATTCTAAACTCTCTAGGTATGTAGTATTTATGTGTAGGTATAAATAATACTCTACTTTACTTCGAATTCAATAATAAAAGTAGACTTGTCTAAACCTGCAACATAGATTATAATTATATAAATATAATATTATATTGTGTGTGTTGTGTATATACATATTTACTTTTTTTTTCTATTTTGGATAGACCCATAGAAAATAGTATTTTGTTATAATTATGTAATGTCATGTATGTATAATTTAATGTAATGCATTGGATGATGGATGAGGATGAGTAAGTCCTTTTTGCAATAGATTTTGAAAAAAAATGAAACTTGATGTTTTAATATTAAAAATAAAGTTATAAAGCTTAATTATTGAGCATTTTATGTACCGAGTACCGACCTAAAACCTACATCTACGTCTATATCTGCAACGAAGATATATTTTAAATTAAAGTATTTGTCTAGTAGGTATTTATTCTAATAAGTATCTGTATTATATTTTTTAATATTTTCTCCTTTTTCACAAGCTATGTTCATCTCATATTCTCGCTACTCAAAAAAAAGTGCTGATTGATCCCATAAATAAATGTGGATTATAGAGAAAAAATACATTACTATAGAATACACAGCAGAACAGTACCATTAAGATTAAGATGAGTTTTTAATGTAAATTAAATTCATGCAGTATCAGCTAAATGTATAATAATTAGTAGTAGCAATAGCTATCTGTATGACCGAGTTCAAGCAATGCTTTAAGAGAGCTGATAGTAGTAAGTAGTTACGTCATGTCATGAGTCTTTTTTTTCTAGGATTTTAGAAGCTGATTGGCATTTTTGTCAACATTTTTTAAATGTGTTAATAATGTAAATGTATTACCAACTTATATTATCCCTAATTAAAATTACCAAAATACCTACCTACTATTTAAACTATTAACAGAAATACATAAGTCACTAGACAAAAATACATATAAATGGGAAATTAATCCAACATTGGTATTAGGTACTTAACAATATACCTACCTGCCTTACGCATTGCATAATCAATAAACTAATAAAATAAAGAGTTTGGGCTATGAAAGAAATGACTTAAAATAAAATAGGTAAGTAATCCTGATATTCCTAATTAATTCTTAACTAAATACCTCTACCTCTACAGTCAACTTTATTTGCAATGAATGTACCTAGTACCTACATATCTGTAATTGAAATTGAAACGATGCAAACGAATGTTAGGTTATAATAGCTACTAAGCATGTGTTTCCAGTTAGTTGTTTTACCCAAAAAATATTCTAAATTAATTATCTTTTTTCTATAATTTATTGATAAGGACTTCCTAAGGAATAAAGAGAAAATATAAATTTTTTTACTCACCAAAACTTTTGTAAAACGCTTTTCGAGCTCTTCTGGATCTGGCATTTCTTGAGTAGGTTTTGGAGAATGTTTGGATGACCTCATACTTATCAAAAGAAAGGTAAAATCATATTTTTGAAAAAAATACAAAATTTTAAAGAAAAAATACCTGTTGAGCTCCTTCCGATTTCTTAAAAAGGCTCCTGCTTGTACAGAATCTCTACCATTTTGACTATTCATCCCGTCTTCCCTCAAATTCTCAATTCCATTTGATGTTTGTGGAATAATATTTGCTTTAAAAGCAGCAATACTTGGACGGCTACTTGTACTGCTTGAGCTATTTCCCATTGTGCCTTCTTTTTATAAATATGAAAATATTGACTATAAAACTTTTAATTAGATGTTTAAGCTATAGTTGCTATTAAAAAGTTTAAAACTTAGGTTCGTATTTTTCACAAATTTTTCCTTCATTTCAGTTACCACTACCACACGATTAAGAATTCATTTTTATAAATCACTAGTCACACAAAAATATATAATACATGAATACATACAAATTAAAGTTAATTAAAAATTAGACAAGGTTGAAAATGGACAGGCCGTATAATCGTCTTCAGTCGTCAATACTTTGTGGTAAATTGCTAACAATTGCTTTGCAAGTATTTTAGGATGTGATTGAGAGTTTTTTGTAGCTGTTTGTAGTAGTAGTATTTTGTTTGACCTATGAAAAAATACAAACTTAATTATTACTATTACCTACCTAACAAAAGTAATTAATGTTAAAAATAAGATATTTATTTAAATGGAAGCGTACTCTTCCACTCTACTACTCTAAACATAATTATTCTATTTTATCTAGGTATGTATTTGTGCTTGTACTTGTGATGAGTCGTTCGTTGAGGATATGGTACCTAAGAACTAAATGACAGTGATAGTTGTGTGATGGTGATCTAATAGTTACCTCATCCTCATAATCCTAATACTAACACTAACCATAAATGCTAATTATAGGTAATTATAGATTACAGATGAATCGATGAAATGATAGTATTAAGGTTTAAGTTTATGATGTGCTTAATGTATGTTATTTAATAAAATAGTATGATGCGTAGGTAGTACTACCTACTTAGGTAGGTAGTTAAGTTTTAAGTTAAGTTAGTAAGACACAAGATACCTAAAATAACACATTTAAATCCTTTCTTTCGTTCTGAATTATACTGACTGAGATTGAGATTAATTCTGATCTGAAGTTTACAATATGTAAATTGTAAATTTAAGTATTGGCATTAGGTAACCTAAAACCTATAACCTACGACCTACCTACTAACTACTACCATACGAAGGAATCAATATAGTGTATATTGAATTTGATTCTTCATATGCTACTACCTACTTACCTACATTCTACATTACCAGGTAATGATTACCTAACTCTTTTATTTACCTAACTAGGTATTTTAATTAACCAACCCCTTTACTTTTACTCTAAATAAATTCTAAACTTATCAACTTATATTAGAATTATATTTAGGTAAAAGGTACATAACTTTACATGAAAAAGTAAATGACTACTTACGGCTACCTTATTCTTATACCTTAATGATCTGATAACTGATATAATTATGATACATACATAAACTACCAGCCTACTCCTACCTATATACATATAAGTATAAATGGTAAAATAGAGAAAAGGAGCAAATTGATGAGTAATGAAATGAGCAACAAAAATAAAGATTACCTAAATGATATTTTAACTAACCTAACCTAATTAAGATTTAAGATGTAAAATAGGTAAGATAGATAAATATAAATCTTAACTTATTAGCTTAATTTAACTACTAAAACCAAAATGAATAGCTTACATAATCTAGCTACTATCCAATCCTAAAGCTAATTTATTTCAGTTTGTCATTAAAATTAAATTAAATTAAATGTACCATTACTGTACCATAATTAACTTACATCGATTTATAATTAGGTAGTATAATTTTAATAGGTAATTTACAATTACAGATTACAATTCTATTCTATAGATAAATATACATAAACAAAAATGCTTTCACTCACCTCAAATTCAAACTCCAACTTTCAATTTCATTTCAATACAAACAAAAATTACATTTTAATCTTAATTTCATAAATTCATACACCACAAAACATTAAAAAACAGAATCAAACTAAAAAAAATTAAGAAACAGAACTTGTAGGTAACAAATTACAATTAAGGTCAAAGGTCAAAACAAGGTAATAAAGTGCTAATCATGTCAATTTATGAAAAATAATAAATAATTATAATAACAAAAAAAAACCAAAAATGTGTTTTTAAAAAAATCTTGAGGAAATAAATCGAACGTGTTGTCTACTCGAGTTCAAAATAAACACTAAAAAAATTCAATACAAAAATCCCTATACAAAATGAATTTAGAAGGAGCTAAATTCTAAACTTTTTATTTATGGCTTGTTTTCCTATAAGTAAACGTTTGTTTTTTCAGGCATTTCAGCTTTGAAAAACAAGATTTTGACTTAATTTTCAACATATTTTATGATGTTGAGGCCAAAATGCGGTTTTTATAGGTTCTTAAATCTGCTTTCTGTTTCTGATCTAAGTTGACACTCCAAAAAGTAGAGAATTAAATCGATAAAAAGACAAGGTTTCTCTGAAAAACAAGATTTTGGACTGAATATTAGAATTTTATTTTGTGATATGATATTTTAAGGTCAAAATCTGGTTTTTCCTAAACTGAATTAAATGACTCAAAATGGTTTAAATTTGTATTCAGATCTGATGTGGATGAGTTTAAAGGTCAAATTCAAAATACAGTTAGGTAGATAAAGATAAAAATACAAGATTTATTATAAGAAAATTAGTTATTAAAATTTTAAGCATCCATAAATAATAAATAAGATAGTTTATGTCAAATCATTTATTTTGGCTTATCATTATCATGAATTATAATTTATGAAATGAAAATGAATGAATGAATAATTTATGAATGATTATTTTTATATACCTACGATTAGGCCTTATTAAATAGGTATTACCTATGAATTATGAATCAGAAAATGAAGTATGTATGAGTTTGAAGTCAAGTTAGGATTCAATCGTAATTGTAAAACCTCTGTATATTTTTTCAAGTTAGGTATTGATTAATTTATGCACAAAAATATATTATAATTTATTTCTCCTTGTTTACTTTGCAATTCCATTATAAACATGCTTTCAAACATGTATGGATATAATTATGATAGCTAGTTTAGACAATTCTAATCCTTATTTACAAAATAATTTATGAAGTTCTGATAAATCTGATAGATTCTGATAGATCTCTAATTTGTTTTTTTTTTTCATTTTGATATAGGTAAGTATAAAATCGATACGATTAACGAAAGTTAAGAATATAATAATGCAGGTAATTGAGTTAACTTGTCAGAACAATATAATTTGCTTTCCAAAATATCAAAAAGAGAAAAGTACATTAGTATAGCAAATAGAATTCAACGTATCGAAATTGAATTATTAGATTAGGTAGCGAATATCAAGATTATATCGAGAACGAGAATTGCATATATAGAAAGATATAGGAATAGGTAACAATTTATAATGAATCAAAACCTAACTTTTATAATAAAATTTTTATCAGGTCATTTGAGATTTTGATTTATAACAATTCATAATTTAAAAAAAATTCATTATCGTTATCATTTTAAGGTACTCAGTTTTCATGAAAAGATGATAGAATATAAAATAATT
>JAQIXA010002350.1:0-18340 GCA_034699045.1 Nanhermannia cf. coronata Gr-Ori-00579 | reverse complement strand
AGTTTATCATTGGAAAACAGCATATTATTTGTTGAATGATATAACTTTAAAGCTAATAAATAAATAAATAAATAAAACTTTGCTTGCACTTTGTCCGTCTGTCTGTCTGTCTCTCTGTCTGTATGTATGCCTGTTCGTCTAATAACTCGAAAACTACTCTACAGATTTTAACCAAACTTGGCATGAAGGACCTTTAAAGGGTCTAGTTGTGTCATTTCGACAAAAATTTCAGATTTCCCTACTCTTTGAGGTACTTTGGACCCTTTAAATATCCTCAACTTAATCAAATGGAAAACAAATTAAGAAAAAAAAGAGATTTAAGTGCCATTGATGATCGATAAGATTCAGTTTGACTCCAAAGTTAACCTTTGATCTCAAAAAACGGTTAACTTGAGATCTCTTCGTACAATTCTTAAGTAAGAGTAGTTAATTAAATCCTAGTATAGAAAATCTACAAATACAAATTTACAAAACAAGCCGATTCAAACAAGTCTAAATTTATTTCTAGGAACTCTATTTCTATTGAAACTCATCGATCAATCTCAAAATCTCAAACTACCCGCTAATTTACTTTATTCTTTACTTACTATATAGGTATAAGACGATTTTAAGGAATATTTTTACTTTTTAAAAAGTGTTTATTTGTAAAGCTCTACGATGAGATTTGTACAGATAGAGAAAATTTTTTTCTAGCTTTTTTTGTAGTAAATAAATGCAGACTCATGGGCTAAGTAACTCTGTCGGCTCTTTTTTTCAAAAAATAAAAGATTTTAAAATGTATCTTGATACAATACAGATCGCATTTTACCCAAGCAAACCATAAATTCACCAAATTTTATAGAAAATTTCATAAATTGACCAATATGTATAACTTTAAATAAAAAACTATAAGTAGGGCACTTTAAAAATTATTTGGTCAAAATAATAAGATTTTGACCATAATATAGATATTAGAAATCAAAAATATCATTTGGAAATTATTTGTAGGTAACAATACTGATATTACAAGTCCGGATTCCAGATGACAACAACCTAAAAAAAATTAAAAAATGGGTTTAGTAATCTAAAATTTTTGATTGACTGTTTAACTTTGAAAAATAAAATTTTAAAAATTTTTGAAATTTTTTGATTTCATAGGACTAAGAAAGTTAGTACCAATAATAGGGTACTCGTATAAGGCAAAATTTGAGTCAAAAATATCAAAAAATCGATATTTTAGACATTTTGAACTTTGACCCAAATGACCATAAAGACCCGCGCGTGTCCTCTTTCCGTAATATCTCAAAAATCAATTTTAAAAATTGAAAAAAAACAGACTATCTATCTAAAGTATATTTTGGGCTATTTGTAAACCTTGAAAGCTCATTTTTCCTCATTTTTCCATCTATTTACTTAAGAAACTTTGAAATCCAGCAGACTTTTAGACAAATTATCCTCACTTCCTGTCCTATCTTATAGACTTAAAGTCTCATAAATGAGTAGTATATATACTTGTAAAGTTATAGTACCCTACCTTATAGGTACTTGTAAAATTATAGACTTTGTCACAAGTGTGTGTTAGGCAATTTACGATCACGTTTTTATTCAAATTACTCGAGTTTTTTTAAAAAGTTTTTTTGAAGTTTTTGGTCAATTGCTCATCACGCTCTACTACTATCAGTATAACTGACTACTGGTTTGAGTTTGAAGGATAAAAATGATTTTAAATTGTGAGAACAAGAGAAATTTTGTAGAACAAATTGAACACTTATAATATTATATCTACTGACTTCGACTACTGATACTCTTGTGGGTATTATAGTATGATAGAATTTATAAATTTACATAAATGACCACCACCTGGTTTACCATTTATTAACATGGTTATCAGTAGTTTAGTTGTATACCTTAAGTAACTTGTTATATTTTTTGATCTAATTACAAATTCAGAACAAGTAGATCAAGTGCCTGCTTTTTGTATCTTTTTTTTCCCTCTAAACTTTGAAGTTTATGTAGAACCGATTGAAATATACTCATTTTTTACATTTACATTTACAAGATACAATTTACAAGGTACAAGGTACAAGATAGATAATGTAGGTAATACAAAGATTGATGTAATAAAAGCTCGACTTATGAAATGTCACGCATTTTACTCGACTACAATATTTTTTATAAAATTCAGAGTCTTAACAAAAAGTCAAACTCAATAATGTCAAATATCAATTTTATAAATTTGTCAAAATATTACTACTCGTATATAGGCCATTTCTTTAACTTTATTGAAATTTCAAAGCAATTTTTGCCTCAATAAAAATAACTCGGAATTTTTAAGTTTAATTTTGACAAGATTCTAAAAAAGTCCTATACAAAAAGTAGGAAAATTTTGCAAATGACAAACTAATTTTTGAGCTATTTTAGATACCATACTTTATCTAGTTTTATAAATCCGAATCAGTCACAAATTTTTGAGAATTTTGACAAATTTTGAGATAAATTGACATTTTTTTTGACAAATTTGTGCTTAGAATTTTCAAATTTAATGAGTATTCAGTTAGTTGAACCTAAAATACGAGCATAGGGGTAAATTAAACCAAAATAGGGATGAAATTAAATTTAAATTTAATAAATGAGTCTACTTATACGAAAAAATTTCAAATTTTTCTTTATATAGATATACACCACTAGGTATAAAATTACTTGTGTGCTAGACATCTTTGATAATTTTGGAAAATTTTCTAAATTTTCTGACTAATTATTTGATTTGGATGATAGAAAGAATTGAAAATTTTGGATTTTTGATGAATTTCGGATTTTTGTGATTTTTTTTAGAAATTTTTCTTGGCTGTCAATTCAACTTTTTGTGTTGTTTGTTGATGTTCCTTCCTCCTCTTGTTGTTGTTGTGGGAAAATCTGAGTTGAACTGAACCCCATACATCATTTTACTATTCATATCTACCTAAGCTATGTAGGGGTAGACTAGGGACAGTTTGGAAACATTTTAAAAATTTTAACTTTTGATCCTTAAAAATATCAATTCTACACTACCTACATACATACATACTTTTAAACTCCGAATATATTTTATAATTCAAAATTTTGGCTTTTTACAAAATTCAGATGTCTTGAATTATCAATTTTAAAAATAAAAATTTACAACATTGCAATGTTAAAGAGCCTTTATATTAGCGTGAGATTAGAAGTAGTTGAAGCATTTATGAAATTTGCACATTCAGATTCAGATAATTATGTAATCTTTGCAATTTCAAAATCATTTCCGAACTATCCCTTGTCTACCCTTGTATATTTCTACCATTTGATTTTACAACTTCTGAATTGAAAAACAGAATAATAAATAAATAGATAGATAGGCAGGTATCAGGTAGGTTATAAGAGTATAATAATGATAGAAAATAGAAAAAAAAAGTCTTCAGAAGACTTTTGAGGGGTTGAGCTCTGAAGGGATGGCTGTCAAAACTTGTGCTGAATTTTAAAATTTTTTTCTTGACAATTCACACGTCAATAAAGCCAAACTTGGATATAAGGTCAAATTATTTTGACCCAAGTAATTCTATACCTACCTATACTCGTAATATAGTCAGCCTATTTGCTTATCAAACCTCTCTAATCGATTTGAATCAGTCTCAAGATACTTTATTTATGTATAAAAAGACTCAAGTTTAATTTCAACCCATTTTTTGGTAAAGTTAGACCATAAATATAGGGGTAAATTCAACCAAAATAGGGATGAAATTAAATCGAAGCCGTTTAAAAATATAAAATGAATCTGAATACTCATCAAATTGGGAAATTCTAAGAACAAATAAGTCAAAAAAATTTCAGTTTATTTCAAAAACTGTCAAAATTCTCAAAAATTTGTGACTAATTTGCATTTACAAAACTTGATACAGTAAAGCGTCAGGTTTAAAATAAAAGTAGCTCCAAAATGAATAGTTTGTCATTTGCAAAATTTGTCCTACTTTTTGTATACGAATCTTTTTTTAAGTCTTGAAAAATTAAAACTTCTGAATTATTCAGAAGTTCAGAATTCAGAATTAAAACTTCTGAAAAAAACCTGAATTATTTTTATTGAGGCAAAAATTGCTTTGAAATTTCTTTAAGTTGGGTGTTTTTCTTTAAATTTTGAAAATTCAATTTGTTTTAAAGATTTAGTTCTTTACAAAATGGTTTAACCAATTTTGATATTTTAACCTTTTAGATAGGGTATAAAGAAATTCTTCAAATTTTGATATCTGAGGTGAAGTGAGATAAACTTTTTGATCAATCTCGGATACCAAAATGAGAGACAGACAGACAGACAGACAGACAGACAGACTCGAAAATTTCTTTTTCATTCATCAGATCAGAAATTTCTTTTTATTTGTCGATTCTTTCTCGATTGAAATGGCATTGTCCTAATGTATCTAAAGTATCTTTAAAAGTATCTGCTCAGTATAGTTATTTTTACAGATACTTCTAATGGTTCAAATGTATTCAAAATCGTCTGCTGGGATTGTAAAATTTAGTAGATAGGTAAGGTAGGTTGAATAATGTTGATGTTGAGTGACAAGTATACAAAAAGCCATAAGAAATTTCTAGAGAAAAAAAAGACCACCTAAATAGATAGTACAGATACTTACTTACTACTGTGTAAGTTTGATGATCTTTTTCCTCTAATAATAAATAGTACCTTTAGTATCTGTTTAGATATAAGAATTTTATCTCTTTGACTTTTGAAGTCTGAACAGACTCAGATAATGCTGTAGTTTACACCAAAAACCTTCAGATATTATACTCATTATTATTATTACTGATATTTCTTGTAGTATTATTTGATTTTGATTTTTTTTTGTATTATTATTATCAGTCATTTCTATTACAGGGGATACATAAAGGGATGATTGATCACACAGAGTTCTTCGACCCACACTTTAGAAGGAACCTTCCTCGCAGTGTTTAGTTCAAGTCAAAGTCAAGTCAGATAAATCTGAATCAAAATCGATTGAAAACTGAATCTGAAAGGATCTTCAAATCATCTCAACCTTAACTATCTACCTATCTATGTATTTACAAATACTATTCAATCAAAAGCAAAATTATCAAAAAAATCCAAATTTTGGGAAAAAATATCCCTATACATACTTGCATTTTTTGAAAATTTTATTCTAGTGTACGTACGAGTAACCGCAATCTTGAGTCCCAGGCACCTCCCATTCTTAAAATACTGTCAAATCTTCCATATTCTTTGACACCCTGGAGAAACCAAAAATATTTATAACCCTATGCGCTACAGTATTGAGATAATAGACCATTTAGAAATTCAAATTCAAAAAATTATTTGGGATTGTCAAAAAATGGTCAAAATTTTTGCTAAAATCAATTAAACAGGCGGCAATTTAGGTAATTTTTTCAAGATAGGTAGATTCTATTTATACAGATTATTTTGATTTTGATTTTGATTTTGATTCTGAATTTTTGATTTAGATTTCTGCTGGTACTCATGGTAGTAAAGTATTGATTTGTGAATTTTGTAGTAGAAAAAGGTTTAAATTTGAGACTTTGACTTAAGACCTTTGATCCCCTTACTTAATACTTATAGGTACTTTCTAACTACTGTATACAGTATTATGTATTGGCAATCAGGGCCTGAAATTTGACGAAAGGAATTTATTTTATTTTATTTTATTTTCAACTTTGTAAAGCCGATTTGGCTTGTTAGCCTCAAATTCCCTATCTTTATCTTTACATGCATACGAGTACTAGTACTATTTCAGAACATGCAAACTTTCACAAATTTTGAAAAAATTCGAAAATTTTGTATAAATTATACCTATAGGTAAATCTGTAGTAAAAATATTTTAGGAATTTTATAGTTGTTTATTTGTAGTTTTTGGGAAATTTTCGTTTAAATTTTAAACAGATACAGGGTAAAAAAGAATGCAGCTTACTCAATACAAAGTAAATTTTAAAAAATTTAAATCAAACATTTTGCATTTTTAATACATAAATCTCTGTAATTAAGGCAGATTCTATTAAGACTTATTACGAATATTTTACTAGAAATTTTAGAAATTTTGTGAAAAAGTGAATTATTGCTTGTTTTTACACGAAAAACTGAAATAATTTCGAGATTGTTCTAGAACAATATACGATAGTAGTATATAGGCTGGTATTAATCCAACATAGGGTATTTACAGTTGGCTTAAATTCAAATTGAAACAAATGATTACATAGTAAGAAGTAGATGCAGAATTACACAAAAAGTTCTCAAATAACATATTATCCCTAATCTAGAACACAACTCGGATTCTGACCCTTCAATATTTCAAAAGTGTAATTTAGAAATTTCATTAAATCTCAAAATTGGCCTAAAAGTTCATGAAAAAAATCAAGTTTTTTGCACCTAAAAGTTTCATAATTTATAATACTATAAGGATATAAGACTTTGGTTTAATCTCATCCCTATTTTGGTAGAATTTACACCAATATTATTGCTCTCTACGAAATTAACCCAACATTTCATAAAATCCTGACCTAGCTTAGTACCTAGACTAAACTAGGTAAATATTTTTGTCCTAATTTCTTACAGTGCAGAGGTCAAGTTAGACTTAAACCTACAATATAGGGGTAAAATTCAACCAAAATAGGGATGAGATTAAATACAAGTAAGGGTAGGTATGAAGGGTAAGTAAGGTCTTTTTAATAAGAAATCTAGCAAATTATTACAAGAGGAAGGAAACTCATTTCAAAAAACTAATTTGAATTTTACACACTTTGTAATCTCTATCTCTATTCTCTACTATACGAGTAGTGTTTTTTTACTTCACCAGATTTCTAATTAAGGAAGGGCGAAACTTTCTTCTCAGAACTTTTTTTTTCATGAAAATGATGACGATAATTAAGAAATGAGATGAGAGAACAATTTTTGCATAACCTTACTATATTATAGAGATACTTGAGATAGACTTATCGAAATACTAAAAATATTTTAGCTAAAAACAAAAAAATTGTGACAAATCACGAGAAAATTTGAAAATTGAAAAATCGACTATTTTGACCAAATTTTGGTATTTTAGTCAAAAATCTCATAAATGTCTACAATACTATAATAGTAATTACAGATTTGGTTTACTTTTCAGCCAAAATGATAAATTTTTGGTCAAAATCTTCAAAATTTTACTCAAAAGTTGTGCTTCTATTAAAGTTTGCTTTGCTAACTAAAAATTAGACAAATTTGACCAAAATTTGTTATAGAAATTTAAAAATTCTTTCAAATATAAGTAGGGGTAGATTAGGGATAGTTGAGAAACTTTTTTAATCTTTTATGACAGTCTGTTTCAACTGAAACAGTTGTTATTTTCAGCCGATATTTAGCTGTCCAGAGTTCTAAAAAGCTCCTTAACTATCCCTAATCTCCCCCTACTTATATTTAAAAGAAAAATTTCACAATTTTTAAAAATTTTGATCAAACTTGTCTAATTTTGGTTAGCAAAAGAATCAACTTTTGAATAAAAATTTGCATATTTCGATCTAAAATTTATCATTTTGGCTGAAAAATATACTAAAATATTATGGTATTGTAGAAATTGGTTTTGTAACCTAACCTAATTGGAGTTTTATGACTAAAATACCAAAATTTGATCAAAATAGTCGCTTTTTTTGGCAGCTAGTCATATATAAGTTGTCTCAAGTTTTTCATTTTTTGTGTTCAGTCGACCTGAGAAATGTTTTTGAACTCTCTCAATTTAATTTTAGTCAAATTTATGCCGCAATTTCCCCACAGAACAAATTTTTATTAATAAATAAATTTGGTTTTAGAATTTGAGGGTGATATTAAGCTATATTATATATAGGTAGATAGTACATATCATTTAGTATATGATATGTATAATATGTATATTATGGGGTTGATTTGATGGCAGGGGTTAAATAGGATGTCAAAATTACGAGGGTAGATTTCTATTTTGTACTTACCTAAATGTATTAGCCTTATAATTTATTTTATAATAAACTACACGCCTCGCAAGTAAACATTCAAAAAAGTTCATCAACTATCCCTAATCTACCCCTAATTTAATTTTTGATATCAAAAATCACTATTCTTTTCATTTTTTTGGTATCCAAAATCCAAAATATGTAAAAAATTATGAAATATTTCGTTTTTTGGTATCCAAAAATGGGAAAAATGATGAAAATCGATTTTTTTTGGTGTGTTTGCTTGTGGGGGTAAGTGTGTAATAATTTGATGTGTCTGTCGGGTTTTTTTATATGGGGGGGTTGGTTTGTAATTTGTTTTATGGTGACAGTGTTCTACTAAGCATAAAGGGACATTTTAATGATCTACATCTCATAATACTTTATTTTACTATATTTTATACGAGTACTATTATTTTATTCTCTTTAGATCTCACTGAACATTTACAACTGATGCGGGAATTCGAATTAACTTGTACTATATTATAGACAAATATAACATTTTCTACCTAAATTGTAAAAATATACAAAGATGTAAATGTAGGGCTCAACAAAACCCAAAATATTTCGAAAAAAAGGCAACAAAAAATGCTCAAATTCGTGAATTTGATAGCATTTAAATTTAATTTAAGAAAGACTTCGAGTTCGAATAAATCGTCTATAAATATTTTGAAAGCTCGGATATACTTAAGTCGATAAAAACTTCAAGTAGGGGTAGATAAGGTACAATTCGGAATCCGAATTGTACCTTATCTATCCGAATTTCGGATACATTTTATTTTAGTCTGGCTGTTTTACCACTTATTATTTCTTATGGTTAGTTGTCTCAACTCACTGTTGAAAAATATTCTGAACACATTGATAACTATTTCATTATAAAAGAACCTGTCAAACAAAAAATTCAAAATGTTCCAAATCTATCCCTATTTGTAATTTAAGATTCAACAAAATATCTTCAACTACCTATACTCTTATTATGACTCTGCGAGCTACAAGAAGCTTTTACCAAATTAAGAAAAAAACAACAAAAAAAGAAGGTTTAAATTGAAATTTCCAGTAAAAAATTAAAAATTAAACTCAATTCAATCTTGTCTACTAGTACTAATGTAGTACTAGTTATTGTTCTTTTTTTGTCTTTTTTTGTCTTTCAAGTTGAAAATTGTCAAATATCATTTCTCAAGATGCCAATTTCTTGAATTTTTATTTTGCTACTACTATGGTAGGTATAAGGACTTGAAATAAAAATTTCTCTCAAAGAAGAACCTATAAGAAGTCTTTTGAATATTTAATAGCTTGCTAATGGTTCGAGCCTATAATTGGCTCCCTTTATGCTCAAATACATTTACTACTATATGTATGTAGAACCTTGTACAGACATAAACACCCTTGATTATTTATTCATAAGGTTTGGGAACCACAAAACACCATGGGAAAAATAGGCAAAAAAAACTCGATTGATTCCTAACCGAATTCCACAAATTGGCTTTGATGAATGACCCAACTCGACCCAAATTGACACAAATTGGGTGCAGTTTTACATTTTTAACTTACACTTTAGCAGTTCTAAATAGTTCCTGGGACATTATGCTTAGTATTTGGTCTGTTTTTACAAAATTGATAAAATTTTAGATCAAAATTTACTTAATTTTGCACAAAATTTGAGCGTATTAAGTCATTTTGCAGAGCCCAAATTTCTAATTTAATCGCCCAATTTGCTGATTTTGAAAGGTTTTGCTTTGTACGAGTATTCCCTGTTTTCAATATTAAAAATTCCGAATATAATTTATAGTTCAAACATTTTGGGTTTTCATTTATTTTAGATATTGAACTTTCAAAGAGCAATTTTTGACTTGAAGTTTGTTGGAGAATATTTTGCATAATATATCTCTATAATATATACACAAGGTAGGGTACTATAGACAAATAAACAGGACAGAATAACAACTATACAGTCCATACTTGCGATTAGCTATGATCGAGCTATCTTGATATTTATAACGATTTTTATTCTCTTTTTTTGCTTTAGGTTTGAATTTGTGTCTGATTGTAATTAGAGAAATGGTCGGGTGAATTGTTTCTTCAAATCATTCGCTCGGATTTGGAAAATTTATGACTTCTTCTTCTTGGCTTTTGAGCCTTTAGTAAATACCTACAAAAAAAGCTACAAAAAGCTTCAGAAATGTCAAAATTTCTGCCTAATTTCATTACTTTCTATATACTCGTAGTATTTGTAGTATAATTTTTGATTGATCATAAAAATAAAAGTACATTTACGATGATTAGATATGACAGGTTTATTGGGAGAAACTGACGTAAAGGGAAATTTCGGTCATTTTGTCAAATAAAACTCAATTTTTTCCCAAATAACTTGAATTAGTGTAAAGGTTTTAATATTTCAAAATTTTTCAAAATTTTTTGTCTCATTGGAAAAAAAATTTCTTCCTAAAAACATTTAAAAGCACGTTCAAAAATACAATTTTTATCAATAAATTTTTATTACAAATTACAAAATAAGAGTCCAAATTCGATTTAAACTGTCTCTAAATTGGTAAATCTTAATTTTAGTTCTATAAATTGTCTGTCCTATCTCTTCGTTATTGTCGAGTTTTTGTAATTTTTGTCATATTCTTAGCTCAAAAATCTGTCAAAAGTAGAAGTTAAAATTGATTGAAAACTTGAAAATTTTGATTTTGAGAGGATTTAACCCTATTTTAAGTTCAAGATTCTCAAATTTTTTGTCAAATTATAACGATATAAATCATAGGAAAATTTATTCTTAGATTTTGATAATATGGCCTAAAAATATATAGAGATACAAATTGAGTGGGCTGGCTATTACTTTATTGATATTTAATTTTATATTTCAAGCATATAAATATGATTGATAGTTTATCATAAGGGAAATATAGGCAGAAAAAAATAATCAATTATTGAAGCAAGTGTAGAGGCAAAAGCAATTTATACATCAATACTAAATACTGCTATCTATCTATCTATGTATGTGAGTATGTTAAATGCAATTGAGTCTGACTAGTTCGGATAAACTGAACAATTTCAGTCAAAATTCGTTACTTTCCACTTTTTTCCCAAACAAATATTCATGTACATCTAGAGCCATATCTCTCTGTAAAGTATCTATTGACCTTATAGCTTATTAGCTTATATAGTGACTTTTGAAAGTACTTATACTGTATAGAGATATTCGGCTGTGGAAGGTTCTGGAGTGGAATTGAAGTGTTTTATAAGGCTAGAACTTGTTTGAGAGATTTATATCTTATCTACTCGTATCTGGGAAAATAAATGATAAAAAATTTGTAGGTCCATAACTCTTGGATAAAATAAATTGAGTCCGAAGATCAATCGAGCCCCAAAATTTGTTAGATAGATAGATGGGCTTTCAGAAAATCTCATAAAATCTCAAAAATTGCAAAATATTCTACAATAACACTTCTACATATACAGTATATAAAGTACTGTATATCTGTATAAGTAATTGTATCGATTGAAAAAGTTATAAAGATCTATACTAGTGTAGTAAGGGTAAAGAAAAAGTGGAGAAATTTAGTTGTTAAAATAAATGAGAGAGTCGATGATCAAAATTACAACAAGTTTGTTGTTAAAAAAGGGATTACACTCAAATTGAATGGAATTTTCAAGCTCTTTCACCCATTCTCTTGTTTCTGTAGGTCTGTTTTATTTTTTGAAAAATTTGAAATTTCCCACGTCTTTATACGAGTAGTACCTACCTTGAAGTGTTTATAAATACATAATATATCAATAAAAATTGAGGATCTAAGAGGTCATTTAGGTCATGAAATGCCCTTATGTATTATCAAAATCTAAAAATAATTTATCCAAAATTTTTAAGTACCATTATTTAGAACTCAAAATTTCAAAAATCAATTTTTTTTCGACCTTTCAATCAAAATTTTGTCAGATTTTTGAGATAATATGATAAAAAATTCTACACTAATGAGGGTCTGCCGGGGGAACTAAAATTAAGAAATGACAATTTAGAGAATTTATATCGAATTTGAAATCTCATTTTGTATTTTTAACAAAAATTTATTGATAAAAATTCGTATTTTTGATGGTTTTTGAACGAGCTTTTGACTGTTTTTAAACGAAATATTAGATAATTTAAGCCCTTTATAAGTATAAGTATTGATATTTGAGTCTGAGACTGTGATGCTGCAAAGTGGCATTTGAAATCTGGCTGGTTGGTTGGGAAGGAAAGAATATTGAGAATTGAGTTGGGATTTTGGAGGCGAGCGAGCGAAGCGTGTAATT
Source organism: Nanhermannia cf. coronata Gr-Ori-00579 (assembly GCA_034699045.1). Taxonomy (NCBI): domain Eukaryota; kingdom Metazoa; phylum Arthropoda; class Arachnida; order Sarcoptiformes; family Nanhermanniidae; genus Nanhermannia; species Nanhermannia cf. coronata Gr-Ori-00579. Next base: position 6,097 of record JAQIXA010002350.1, on the reverse strand, counting down.
GGATGGCTTTTGTAGAAAAGAGTCAAAATATACCCGGGCTTTTGGGCTTCTCAAATACCCACCCTCTAATCACTACAGACAGACAGACACTACTAAACACAAGGTCAAAGGTCATCATGTACAAACTACATGTGTCTAAATAACAAATTCACAATATTGTGAAATTTTTGCAAATAAGTTTTTTTAAATATGAAATCCGTATAGAATTTATAATTCAGAAATTTTCGAAATATCTAATTAAAATATTAGATACATCTACACTTATTTTACAAATATATTACAATTGTTAATTGTAGGGTACCCTAAATATGTATTATCTAGTGAAAAGAAAATCATATTCAAATTCGGGCTCGAAAAATCAAAATTTGAGAATTTTATTCAATTCATGAAGTTAAATGCATGAAGTTAAACTTGGAATTATTAGAAATTTTTTGGTCAAAATTGAACAGTTCATTCAAAATACGTGTCCAAACTATCCTTATATCAACCTTATTAAGGCCATATTCATATAGGTATCTATATTATGAATAAAGCTAACTGAATTTTTACAAGTTTTGCAAAAAATTTTAAATTTTGACACTCTGACACTTTAAAGCTGGATAGAATTGAGTTTTATTAAGGGCGAAATTTGACGGTTTGATTTGATGGAATTTGTTAATCTCGGCTTTCGACTCGGAAATTCGAAATTTCAAATTGATTCCCTTGAAATGAGAAAAATCAAATTACTACCAAGAATTACTAACGACTACTACAGAAATACTACTGACTAGAGAATAGAGATACTACAGAGTCTAATACAGAGATATTAGACTTTTCTCAAAAAAGTTTTAATTAGACAAAAAAACAAACTTTTCCTCTCAAAAAACTGTAAGAATTCGAATGAAAAATTGTCCACAAAATCTCATTTTGAAAGTCTCGATTTGCAAATTTCTACGATGACTTTATAAAAAATCTCCCATAGCCTTTAGGTATAAGTCTTATAGTATGTCAAATGTCAATTTAAATCGGATTTATCGATTTTTCTACTATAATATATGATAGTACCTACTAGTACTATATAGGAAATGGTGTAAATCTGCAAATTGAAAGGACAAAAGTGAAATAAAAAAAAAGAGAAAAGTTCATTTCCTCGGTTCGTTTAACAAGGACTGGAAACAGATCGAAATTTCCATTTCAAATAGATAATAAGGGTCTCAAATTCGAAATATAAAAAAGAACAATTCAAGTTTATTACACAAGAAAATGCGAGTTTTTCTCTTGGAAATAATACACTTGTTTTGATCATTTTAAAGACAAGTAAACATATCTAATTCTTAATAAAATCTAAAAAAAAATCAATTTATTTAGAATAAATCTGACATTGCTTGAAAAACTTGAGAGAGTCTCAAATATCATCAAATATTGCACCCGAGAAAATGTGGAATAAAAATAAAATGCCATGTAGGGGTGGATTAGGGATAGTTTAGAAAATTTTTACAATTTGTACACATTGTTTTCGAATGAACCTGTTATTATTTCTAACCAGCAATTTTTACAATACAGATATATGTTGAGGTAGTCAAGATATTCTCATGTTAAAATAACAACTATAAATTTCTATAATTTGGTATAAATTTCAAAAAGATTTCCGAACTATTCCTAATCTACCCCTGTAGAGTAGTATAATAATAAAAGTAATTAGGGTAAATTGTCTCACTTGAGGATTCAAATGGAAATTATCCCAGCACAATTTCAAAAAGCTGGAAATTTCATAAATTGTTTTCCTGGAGATCTCATGTCATGTCCATGTCATGCCATGTTTTTCCCTAATGGGAATTCCCTTACAATTAAACCCGACTAAATGTCACATTTTATGTAAATTTGTTAAATATCTAATGATCTGTAAGATCATTAGACAACTGAACATAGGATACATTATTTATTATAATTATAAACTATACTACCCAGTGACAAAGTGTCAAAAAACATTTGAAAAAGAATCAAAATAAATTTTTTAAGTTTTCAAATCCGATTCAGTATTTATACAAGTCATAGGTATTTGTATTTTTTTGTAAATAATTAGATCGTAAAATCCCACTTCCATTACTAACAAAACAACACTTTATGGTCTATATATCCAAAATACTTTTAATATTTAAGACCTCTAAAGGATTCGATAGGCAGACAAAAATCAAAATATCTTAAAATTTTTGAAATTTTGAACTGAATTCATAACAATAAGTAATTTTGGAGGATATAAATATTTTGATATAGGTATGCTTAAAATGTCTTGATTTTTCAAAATTTTGAAATTTTGAGAAGAAAAATAGACTCGTATTTTAACTAAAATTTTTAAAAAATCACAAATTTTGATCAAAATATCTCAAATTCTGACCAAAGTATCTCAAAATTTGACTAAAGTATCTCAATTTTTGGTAAAAGTATCTCAAATTTTGATCAAAGTGTTCTCAAAAACTAAGAATATCCATTTAAGATCATATTTAGAAATATGAAAATTTGATGATTTTGTATTTTGAGAGTATTTAGTTGAGTAAGGTGTGTTGTTGAGCAGGGTTTGTAAATGTCAATAATATCATTTAGCTCCTGTCACTTTCCAAGTATTAAGTGGTTAAAACTGAAGTTGTAAATATCTCTATTATACTCTTATAGGAGAATAGAGATACTTTATACAGGATATTACTACTGTATAAAGATAGTACTTTTTTGAGAAAAAAGGACCACCCATATTTCAAAGGGTCCATTGTCTTCCAGGTCATTTCTCAAGTGTCAATTGAACATCTTTATAACCCCATACATGTCGAACATTTCTATCAACATTTTTTTAAAAATTTTTTAAAAACATTTTTCAAACTACCTACTAAACTTCATTAGAGTCAACTGAGAAACACTTTAAAAGTGTTTCGAAATGTTTATTTTTTTCTAAACTTTTTACATTTTTAGAAAAAAAATTTAGGCTTTTTTGAGGTATTGATATTGGTGGCGTCAAGTTTAGCAACTACCCTTTTTTAAATTGAAAAAAATTTGAACATCATTTGAAGTAGAGTATCAGTACTTTGTATATCAGTATGAGGAAGATGTAGTTTTAAAAAACCCATTGGAAACATATGGCCAAAGGAGATTTAGATTCTAAAAAAGTCGTGGAAATCACATACATCATACTTCAACTATTGGTTTATCATTCTATAAAAATTTGCAAAAATTTGTCAAATTACTAATTGTCAAATCATATGATAATTTTGTAAAATCCAGCAGGATTTCACTCGAAATTTCTGAAATCCTGGAGAAAATTTGATTTTTTCATCTAAAACCTAGTTTTTGGTCTAAAAATGAACCAGTTTTCGAAATAAATGTCTCTAAATTCTGATATTAACTCATAATATAAATACATATTGTATAGAGATTGACCTAGAGGTCTGAAATCACCAAGAAAGCGCATTTTTTGTAAAATTTTGTCATATATTCTACTTCTACTCATTAGAAATTAAAATCTGTGCAAAAAATTGAAATTTTCTAAATTTTGGACATTTTATTTACCGACCAAATGACATATACTTGAAGCTCTAATAACTTTTTCATATTTCGTCAAAATCTACGATCTTTTAATATACATAATTGCGGTATTTTTATGTCCTTGCAAGATGTGCCTCGGACTTTACCTATACACTATTAGGTATCTGATCTGAACCATAAAGTTTAGGAGAAAAAAAATTTAAAATCAAATTCCAATAAAGTTCAAAAGGCAATAAACTAAACCGAACTCAGCTCCCAAAAAAAATTTCCTTCTCGAATTTTGTAATAAAATTGAGTGCTGGCTTAAAAATGTCGATATAATAACTTTTTGAGGTTTTTACTCAAATTTCAATAAAGAATTTGGAACTTGTGTAAGATACTCATACATATACAGGGTATTCCAGAATAAGATGGCGGAAATGTTTAGGCTTTAATATATTATAAAAATAAAAAAATACCAATATGCCCCAAAAAACTTAAAAAATTCAAGATTTACGGTTGTTTGAGCGAGCACAATCTGGAAATTTACGATCTTGAAATTGTAAATTTTGATATTTCAAGTCTTTTGGAGCTATTTTGACCTTTTTGAATTTTTTCTTTCATTTTATTGACCCATACCGTTTGACCTGTTCATCTTAACATTGAAATGTTTTCAGATTCATGATCTCCGTTAAATTTCCTATCGATTTGATATTTCTCTTGTTCAAAAATCCGCTCTGGTCTATACTATATTAAAGCCTAAACATTTTCACCTTATTACGGGTGACCCTGTACTAAAGAACTAAAGAGTTATTGAATTTTTTGGACCAAATGTCTCCAATTTTTCTCAATATCTTTAGAGAAATATTTAGTTACCACACAGGTTGTGGTAAAAACCGCAAAAACTTATTAGTTGGATATTAGAAAAATCGGGGCTTGAAACTTGAACTTTTTTTTTACTATTAGTTTATACAGTCATAAAGTTCAGAATTCAAATACGCCAATTTGTAAAAGCCAGCGAGCTTTTAATTCATAAAAAAAAAGTTTTAGCTCGCCTTTCCTCAAAATTTTAGAAAAAAATTCAGAAAAATCGTTCATTTTGATATTTATAAATTTTTTTGAAGTCAAATCGATTTATAATTTTGAAAATTTGTTTAAAAATTTATCATTTATATCTATTATTACATTTTGTTTTTTTGTAAATATTTTATTTAATGCTATTTATTTGATAAGAATTGAGAGCTTTCTCGATAGTTTTGCGCTTTTTTAGTAGGGGATTTTTGAGATTGGAGAGTCAGAGAGAGTCAGTCAGCCCCTTTCATTATAATTATAATATTAGATTAGATTAGAAGGGGCGGCTTTTTAAACTGGCCGGCTTTTCTTTATAGAGAAAGAAATCCTTCTGTGGTCTCAAACCTCAAACTCAATTATTGAAAAAATTTATCAAAATTAAATAATACCTATATTATAAACACACTAAACACTGCGAAAAATCCCAAAATGCCCAAAAACCAGCTTTAAAAAGAACATTTTGGGAAAAATTTAGACAAAAGTTCCAAAAAATTTCAAAACTTTTGGCTAAAAAAGTACCTTCTGTATATAAATTCAAAATTTTGCAGATTTACCTAGTTTTGATAGTTGTGTTTTTTGTATGAATATGAAATCCAGGTTTTGATGAAATCCCCTGTTGTGATTCTGTACTTTTTTTAGGATAATTTATAAACCATGGATTAATCCCAATTTGTTTTCGTATCTCAACTTTTTGTGTATATGTAAAAGGGCGGAAATCTTGTAAAATCATATTCAGTGAATCTCTCTGAAATCTAGCCGATATTTACAAGTTTTTTATGTAGGTAAGGTAGGGGGGTAGGCAAGGGATAGTTAGAAATTTTAGATTTCTGGATTTTTGCGGCTCTCGGCCCTATACTAAAGACAACTACCGGATCAAAAGTCAAAGGTCAGCATATTAAGGAACAATGTCGAAATAACCAAGTATCAAATTGAAATATTTCTGATTTTTTTTTTAAATTCCGATTCCGATTAGAATTTACAATTCAAAAACGTTGGTTTTTTTATTAATTAGATAGATCTGCTTACGATTAGTGTATCCTTTCCGTAAATATTTAGGTACATATAGGATAGGTAATCAATTTTAGAAATAAAATCTGAACTTTTGGATTGTACATACTATACGATACAACGGTAGATTAGGGATAATTTGGAAATTGAAATTTTGACAGCCTATTTTCAGTATGGACAAGTTGTTAACCAGAAATACCCTACACCAGAAATTTTTCTATATACATAGGTACATATGTGTAGATAGGCAAGATATGATATTTTCAAACCAATTTATGTCAAAAATACTTGTTACATAAGTTAACAGGCTGTCCGAATTTCAAAAATGCTTCCAAACTATTCTTAATCTACCCTTATTATGAGTATTTTAGCTCTAAAAGTTATAAAATTTCATGGTGACCTTACCATTAGAGTAGATATAGTAAATATAGGAAATAAAGAAAAATTGGAAGATTTTGAAGATTTCGAGTAAATTGAATGATAAATCTTGAGGAGAATTCTCAAGTCTTCACTGCTACTCTTACCAAAT
>JAQIXA010002349.1:0-18346 GCA_034699045.1 Nanhermannia cf. coronata Gr-Ori-00579 | reverse complement strand
AAAAAAGCATTATTTCAGTTTCAAAAAAGCATTATTTCAAAATCTAAAAAGCATATTTTGCCCTTCCTTAATTATTAGTATTTATTACCTATTATTTAATGCGGGTTGACGCATTTATATTATTTACTTATATTGTAGTATCATAAGTAGGTATCATAAAACTACATTTAATTTAGTATAGTAAACTATTGATATACCTAACTAATTATTAACCTTACAAAAACGGAATTAGTTTGAGATGAGATTAGTCAATTCAATAATATAGGTGTATATTTAAAGACTTTTTACTCATATAACATATTGTAAATTATGAATTAACTACCAGAATGATAATATGTATACCTAATATTTACTAAATAATATAAGAAAGAAGAATAATAAAAGATATTGTATCGTTACTTATTAACTTGTTGTTACTAATTCGTTTAAACTAATCGTAAGATTAAGAAAAAAGAAGTTAAATATCCTTACTTATTGGGTTTTCTATCTTAAAAATCTTGTTAGGTTTCGATTTAAAAAATATAATTTTAAGATAATTTTTTTTACCTATTTAGAGCCATAATTTGATTTGATTATATCTCTATTAGGTAGGTATTTAGATATTATTATTTAAGTCAAATGTTGTTACTAAATGACTATGACTTTATGATTGTGCTCTAGATAATAAATTATATTTTACTTAAATAGTATACCTATTATTATGGTTAGTAATTAGGGTACTATTTAGATCTAATAAATAGATTTGTAGATTATCTAATTAATAGCTTTTGAATTATCAATTGTCACAAGGAGCTTTTTATATGTAAATTGTATAGGTATTAACGATATTTAATTTCTTGTAATATAGAAATCTTGTAAGGATAGGTAAGTATCTATTATATTATAAGAGGAAGTGAATCAAAGAATTATTAAAAATTGCATAATAAGCTTTTTATGGGCTATACATAATTTGATTAAGTTTGAGTTTCCTGATATTTATATTTAATTTATGAATTATCGTTTTAAGTATACACTATACCTACAAATCTAAAACTAATAATTGTTTTTTTTGTTAAATAATTCCTGAGCGATTAGCGATAGGTCTATTTACATCACCAACAATTGAATTTTGATTGGGATTATTAGAATTATTAGAATTTGATTGAGGTTGTCGACCTTGTTGACGTAAGCTTCCACGTCTTGTCGGATCGTTTGTATTTTCATTTATTCCAGGAACTGAACCGCTTAGCTGACGGCTTCCACTCGAATTATTAATAGCCGCTGCTTGTTGTGGTACAACTGAGTTTCCAGCAGCTAAATTATTTACGGTGGGAGGCAGTTCAGCTTGAGTGCGATGTTTCCCGGTTGTTGGAGGAATCGGCAGTGGATTTCCTACACCACCAATAGCTACTCCACCACGCGAACTATGTCTGTAGTACATATACAAATGAAGTTAAGTAAAGTAATGAAGGTTGAAAGAATTAAAGAAATCCTACCTTCGTTCTCGTCCTTCTTCGTTTTCTCCATGTCGAGCTCCAAACTTGAGCATATTCCTTTAAAAAATATCAAAATTAAAAATTAAAGCTTGCTCATAGTATAGTACATTATAATTATAATTATAAAAATGAATGCTTACCAATCAAATACATAGTCATAAGTAAATCCTTGACGGTGAAATAAATTGCGAAACAATTGTCTTAAATAACCATAGTCAGGCTTTTCCTAAAATTTAAGTAAAAGAAATGTCACTTAAAAAAGGAATACATACTAATAATATGCATCGACTTTACCTCAAATCGAAGAGCTCGACAATAATTAAGGTAGGTAGAAAATTCAGGAGGATAACTTTTACTAAATAAATAAATTCGTTATTTTATAATATAAAATACATATTATTATTATAGTAAATTGCAGTTGCAGATTGTTTCTAAAACTATTTACCATAATTCTTCCACTGGAGTTGACATTTTCTTTTCACTAATCCGTTCATATTTTTGTCTTTTAGTAGCTGCTTTAAGGCCTTGCCAAGGCAAAGCACCACGATTGAAATACATAAGCACATAACCTAAAGACTCTAAATCATCTCTTCTACTTTGTTCTAGATCGTAAAATAAAAAGATTGTATCAGGTGTCACATATAATTAAAAAAATATCTGAATTAATACCTTTTCCTAAATGTGTATTGATACTGAAATAAAACATAAAAACATATTAAAAGTTTGTATTTTAATAAGTGTTTAAGTAAGCTTACGAAGATTACTTACCTCGCGTATCGAGCAGTCCCAGTCAGATTTTTATTTTCTCTATAAGGTATATGTTGATGGGATCTGTTTTGATCATAAAATATTTTAATATTTTAGCATGTTTAAATTTAAAAAATTATGAAGTTTACCTCGGATCTCGATATTTCTTTGCAAGACCAAAATCTATGATGTAGACAAGATTTCCTTTTTTACCCAACCCCATAAGAAAATTGTCAGGCTTTATGTCTCGACTAAATTAAAAAATGCATTATTAGACATTACGACTATACTTATAATACAACTATGTACAAGAATAAAATATATTTTACCAAGACCATTGGATTGGATATACCAATAGTCTTGATACTACTTTTAGATAAGATATAGGTATGTATAAAGTATAAACTTGTATAGATTGAAGAATGAATAGTAATTAATAATTAATGAATTAGCTTACTGTATAAATGAACGCCTAAAATATAAAATAAATTTAAAAATCAGATTATGTACATAGGTAATATGTAAAGTAAAAATATTCATTTTCAAAAAAATACACTTACATATGGATCGATTCGATACGACTTATCTAAAATTAATATTTTTTTAGATTAGTCAGGTAGGTTCAGATAGTTAAATAATTATATTTATCAGCTAGGTTTTTAAATTACCAATTGGTCTGCTAAAAGTAAGACAGTTTTTAAAGAAAATCTTCTGTTACAAAAATTGAAGAGATCTTCTAACGAGGCTAAAAAATACACAAAAATAAATAAAAATAATTTTATCAGTTTAAAAATGATATACCTATGTAGGTATACTTAAAAATAAATTTATAACTTACGTCCTAAAAGTTCCATAACCATCACATTATAATCTCCTTCAGTACCGCACCATTTTACCATTGGAATTCCAACTAAAAAATATAAAAATACATGATTTAATAAGGAGTAAAGGCTAAAGGTCAAAGGTGCTACTACAAAGTACCCTACTTTATTGAATATTATATGTAGGTAGGTAATAGAGAAAACAGTTAGTAATTAGTAATGCAAGTGTAAGTGTATATATAAAAGCTATAAAAACATTACCAAAAGATTATAATTTATAGAATTATATTAATCTAGGTAGCTTAATTTAAACACTAGATACCTTAATAAAGATTAAATTTTATTAAAATATTACAAATATACGCTACACAGCACATTACACAAAAATGCAAAATTATGAATATTTGCAAAATATAGTAAAAAGAGTTAAAATGGGTCATGGGTAAAATGCACTATTGCTAATTTCATTACATAAAATACTGTCCTGTATATACTGTGATGATGTACGAGACATGAGATGTATATTATTATGTAAACAAGGAAATATTTATTCAAGTCAATCAAGAATTAAGATAGATTAAAATTAACCAGACAGACTGGATATCTTAAAATACTTTGTCCATCTATATTTCTCTAGGTCATTTTGCAAAAATACACCAAGCCAAGTAAGTATGTAGGGTACTTATGATATATGTAGGTATTACTCGTATCGTAAGTACATAATATAATTATAAAGATTTCTCAATCTCAAATCTCAACCACACTCAATCATTTTTTAAGTTAATAACTTATCCTACGTTTAGATATTATGTTTATGTAGTTATTTAATGACAAGCATAAATATAATTTTTATATAATTATTGATTTTAATTACCTCCTCCTTGCATTAATTTGTAGAAACGGGACTCTATATGTAGCTGAGGATGTTTAGTTTTGATACACTCTAGTTTAATTGCTACTTCTTCGCCAGTCGTTATATTCGTTCCTGGAATTTAAAAAAAGATAAAATATTAAAAATTAGATCATCATTATTATTATCGATCAAAAGCAACATTAATTGATTATGATTATAAATGAAATTGAATGAGTCAACTCAACTCAATTCAAGTAGGTAAATAATTAAAAAATAAATTGAATACCTAGTACATAAAGTTAGCTGCATTTTACTTGAACTTTAAAGGAAAAGTGTTACTCTACTCTTTATTATTTAACTCGAGAAAAATGTACCTAGGACACCTAAGTAGGTAATATTAATAATGGTACATAATAATATGGTACAAATTGCATTACCAGAAAATGATATTTTAAGGTTTAGTTTATTTCCTTTCTCAAAAAATATGTAAATTGATTAAAGATAACAAAAAGATAGTGTTTATAATTAATCATGGAATTATTATTTTGAATGCAACATGCAAAACATAAAAGTGATTAATAAATACGTCAATCATCAAAATTTGTTGTCGTCAATACTAGTATTATCAACTATGAAGAGTTAAAAATTTAAAAAGTTATCATGTTAAAGATTTCCTTCCTTATCAAATCGACCATAAATAGTAGTAAGATACTTCGTAGTCTGGACTTATCATGGGTTTTATCATCTTTATCGAACTTTATATTATGCTCAATAATAAATAAGGAGTAGGAATTAGCAACGAGAACTATGAAGTATACTTTTATGCTAGAACAGAGCACAGTAGTACCAGCACATATATATATTAGCGTTAGATACCTAGGTATATATAAAGTAGTGGCCATGAGTTAATCCTTATAAGGTTGCAAGGCAAATAAAAAGCACAAAGAACTTTTTTTAAATTCTAAAGAAAGCCAATAAACTTCTCCATTTTTTATTTTATCAGTCAACAATAAAACAATAATTTTAATATTTTTAGAAAATTCAAATTTTGATAAAATAAAAATGCTTTAATAATTGAATAATAGTATAAAAATAGAAAAGAAAGTTACTTGAATTGAATTTAAAATATGAACAAGCGTTTATATACGTTATATAATATAGGTCGTTTATATGGTCGCTATTTATTTTGGCATCCTCATCCGATGCGATATTGAATAATTTCATAAATTACTAATTACCTACTGATGTATACTATAATATTATATTTGTTAAGCAAGTACAAGTACAAGTGCTTAAAATCCTTTATAAGATCGAATATACAGCTAAATTTTTACATGAGGTCTAGGTAATTTGAAAGTTTTTACTTTTTATCCTTCAAATATTATTGAAAATTAATTTTTTGCTTGTACAGAAGTTTAATTTTTTTGGTGGTAGTACCCTACAGTATGTAGTCTGTAGTACTAATGTATGAAGTTACAGTTGTAATACATATTAATAATATTAATTAATTAATAAGTTAATAAGGCACTTATATACATATACATAATACATAATATAATAATATGTATTATTTATTATATTTATATAATGCTACCTAACCTATATCAAATATTAAAGCATCAACATCTTGTTAATTGTGCAATGGAAATATTTCTTTCTGTTCTGTTTTGTACTTTCTGTAATTTGTGATAACGGAAAAATGAAACGTAGAAGTAATACCTAGAGATTATTAGCTGAATATTTTTTTTATAAATGAACAATTTTTATTTTACATTGAAATAATTTACTTTACCTACCTATACTAATATTTACATTCCTTAATATACATAATTTCAATACAAGCAAAAGCAAAACACCAGCATCATAAATTATAATTTCCTAATAAAATTTAAAAAATATTAAGCAAAATAAGTTATTTTACTTATTTCGTTCACCCAGATAATCAGAAACTAATTGTTAAATATGTAAATACTTTTTAGTATAAAAAAAATTGTTAAATATATAAACTTTAATACTGGAACTGGGTAATGGATAGTGTACCAAGTAGGTACAGTTTACCTAAATAAATTGATGATGCTATGCTCTGCTATGCTATGTGGTGCTCGATTTTTATCCTTTTTTAGAAAAAAGTTGTAGTTGTAAGTATTTTATCTCATTTATAATTTATTAATGTTCATTTCAAAATAGTGTTCTCTTTTAAATCCTAGTGAAAATTCTGCAACAGAGAACAGAACAGAAATGGCGAAATGAGGGCATACATTATCTTTTTAATATTTTTAGTTTGAGGGAGTTTAGTAATATGTAATTGTAATTTATAATATATGTATTCTATTCAGTTCAGATTCAGATTATGTAGTATTAACAATGAACAGCACTTATATGTATAGCACATGCCTTATCGTTCTTAACTTATTTTCGACTTTTGAATCATAATCAAACATTATATTATGTTTTAACCCGATAATTTATAACATCTTTCGATCTTGTAATATTAAAATTATGCATCAGAAAAGCCAGCAGTGACTATAAGTTACATTTTAAAGCAAATTATTCCAACTTTCTATAAATAAGATAAAATAAAATAAAATAAAATAAATGAATTCTATTCTATTCATTTCTTAAATTTTAAGCTATAGACAAAGAATAATAGTTATTAGGTTACAATTAGTATAAAATAGCATAAATTATAAATTAAAAAAATATAATTACCCAAATAAATATCACCAAATGATCCACTTCCAATCTTCCTCCCCAATCGATACTTGTTCCTTACACGTAGTTCCATTTTAAATTTATTAATATTCCAATATCAGTAGAATTTAAAATCTTGATTTCTTGTTTTAAGGTCTTCAAATATAATTTTTCAACAAAACACAATTTCACTAACAAAGAAAGATTGAAATGGACGATAATAATGGCAAAAATTTAATTTAAACTTAAGAATTTTAGTATTTTAAGTCCGATTCATATTTATAAACTAACGTAGTTAGTGTAGTGGCTAGTCCTAGTCAGTGCAGTGCCAATGTTTTGCTTGAGATCAATTTCGAGTAGAATAATAATAATTTGGAAAATTTTAAAGGTTCTTTAAATCCAATATCAGCTTAGAATTAGGATGATCATTATTAATACTTTTTCTACTTATACACGGCAGATTACAATTACAACTACAACAGATGCAAACTTAATCTTAATAGAAAAAAATTTCTATTTTTCAAATTATTTATTTGTTTGGTTATTTTGTTGGTCGCACTTGCCATCCAAATCCAATATTACTTTTCCTCTCTCCACAAAAATAACAAAAGAAGTTAAATGTACCTAAGTATATAACTCACAAATGCAGCAGCAGCACACGGAAATCGTCGTCAAATGTAAAAACTACTTTTACTGCTGCAAAATATGAACAAAAAAAGAAAACTTGTACAGTATAAAATAAATGTGACTGATTATTGTTGAAACAGAGTGAGCATAGTTAGTGTGTAGTAAGAGTAAGTGGTGGTCGTAGTATATAACACAATAATATCAACAAAAATGAACTCTGCTGGTTGAAATCAACATTGCATTGTAGACGACTGTAGATTATAGAGAATTTTTATCTCCTCTTTTTCAATTTAACTTTTTATATTATTTAGATATTACCTATTTAGCTTTAGCTAGAGCTCGGGTGGGGGACATGTACAAGTTACTATTTAGGTACTAGCTAGCATAGCTAGAGAGTCTATGTTCTTTACCAAAATATAAAAACTTCACTATTCACCACACGGAGCTTTGAGTTTTATTATTTCACAGCTTATTAATTCGTAATTCTAAAGAGAGATAGAGGAGAGAATTGTTTCTAATACACTGCACTACACTTTTAGTTTAAAAGGACGACGATTCGAATTCGATGGATAGGACTATGTATTTACATTTACCAAATTTTTTTAAAACAATAGGTGTATAAGACAAGTCCATTCCCTTTGGTTTCTAGTTTTCAATCTTTTCTTGGTTCTCTTGTTCTGTCTTCTGTATATATGTAGTATAGTATGATAAAAATTTATTTTAGTAGCAAGCAGCAGGTGTATTCATATGTATGTCCTTGATGTAGACATTATTTAAAACTAAATAATGATGACTTTTTAAATAAGTTACCATTCATATTTTATCATAAGATTTAAGAATTAAGCACAATCATAGTTTAAGTAGAAAGGTACCTTTTAATTTGTCTTTCCTTTAATCACTTTATAGGTCAAAGAATACGAAAAGTTGATGATTTATCCTTAAAATAGAACAGCAGTCAGCTTCACCTTTTATCGCTAGTCTGTATCACGTAGCCAGTCAGTACTAGTTAGTTGGTATTTCAATACTTTCACATCACATAATATACTTATACTACTGCATCCATTTATTCAGTCTTCTTACTTGTCATATTAAGTCAAGTTTTTCCTTTACTTCTGAAAAAAATTAAAATAAAGATTATCATTAGAATAAAAACATCAACAAATTGTTATCGACTAACTACTATCGACAACAATATTTATTGCTCATTGATCCTTTTATTTGCATCAACATCATCCACATAAATTGGTCTCTAATATAGAATAAAAATCTACACATTGCATTGCGTATTTAAAATAATGAAATAATAGGTAATTTACATATTATTATTCCATTATTCTACAAGCAAAATAGAGATCAAGAAGATAAGTAAAAAAATTTAAATTAATTACCAAGATAACCAAAATCCAATCCAATTAGATTAGTTGTGTTGGGATTATTTGAGTCAGGGCCCAGACATTCACTCACTTTCGTCCTTTTGTCTTGTTCTTTTTTCTACTCTCTGTCTGAATCCTAATAAAGTAGTTTTGTATTAGAATTTTTTCAAAAAAATTGTTATCGTTAGCAAATTAGCATTATATTAAGTAATTTTAGTATCTATTTCTTAGGTTAATTTATAAGATTAGTACAAAAGGTTAGTTTTATAGTCTATAGGATCTTTTTAGAAAAAAAATTGTGTAAATAAGAATTTATCGGGGTCAAAATGTCGTCTGGAGGATCAACACCATCAGAACAAGTTCCAGGAGATGAGAATGCAAATGCAATAGCAATGGCCAAAATGATAGCTCTCCAAACTAACTCGAAATTCTCGTCTACTTCCACAGCTGCAACTAATGGATGGGCAAATAATCAGCAACAAGCACAGCAATTTCCGTAATTAGCCATAATAAATTTACATAACTATGATTATAATTATAATAAATAACCTCATAAAGGAAAAGCAAAACTTACATAAAGAATATAAAAATGGGTGCTTTTTTGACAGATTTCTACCCCCTCCACCTGGATCTGGACAGTCCCCTCGAGCACCTTATGGAGGCTTCTATGGAGTAAGTCCTGCAGATGTAAAAATGTCTAATTATTATTCCATAAAAATTAACTTTTTTGTGATTTTTTGAAGGGTATTCAAGGGTACGATTTCTCGAGTCCAATGCAGCCATGTGCAATACCTCAAATAATTCAAAGCCCACCAAATAATACGACAGTAGCAGAGGGTAAGATAAATAATGGGATGATTCGACAGCAGAACTTTTCAAACTTCAATACGAACTTTACACGAATGCCTCCTCCGCCGCAATTTCATCAATTTAACAACAATTTTGGACAACAACCTCCATCACCATGGGGTGTTAGTCATCAACAACAGCAGCAGCAGCAACAACAACAAGGTGGACCAAGGCCTATTCGATTTAGCTTAAAAAAACCCGCTCTTCCAAGTAACAACAACATTAATAATATTGCGCCTAATCCTAGGACAAGGGATAGTAATAATCGCCTGTTTACAGATCAACAACAACAACTTGGTGCTGGTGTTGGTGCTGGAGGTCAAGGTCAAAATACTGCTGAAGGGACATATGTATCCCCAATGTTAGGTTTACAACAGAATAGTAACAATAGGATAAATTATTTCAAGAATAGTCAGGGCAATAATAGTGAAGATTCATCCTCATCATCGTCCAATAGTAATTTTGGTGCTGGTACTGCAACTGGTAGTAATCAGCAACAACTGAATCAACAACAGCAGTCTAATTATTTTAATAGTTATAATAATAATAGCAATAGTAGTAATTTGTCATCACTTCCTAATCCGAAACACAAGTCATTTGCTGGGACCGGGGTTGTTGACCAAATTGCGAATAAACAAAGAGAGCAAATGGATTGCAGCGTTTGGCCAGAGACTCTTAAGTAAGCTTTAAAACTATACCTTACCTTTATTATCTTTGTCTCATTCAGCTCTGAAAGACCTCACTTTTACATCATTTACTTGTAAAAATGAAGCCAAAATATAGGGTTACAGAGCTGAACTATTAGACTATATTATGTAGAATCTCTATTTATTTTCTTTGTTTACCTTTCTTTAACAGAGAGTATGTGAAACGCTGCTTTGACATTGCTAAATCAAACATCGACAAGGATAGTATTGAGATTATATTAAAAGGAAAGATTACACGAGCAGCTAATGATGGAGTGCTAGCATCTAAGGACTGGAGTAATGAACCACTGCCAGTGTAAATATTTTTAATAATATTACTCTAATTTTGCTAATTACTAGAAGTACTTACTTTTTATTTGAATTTTTAATTCATTTGTTTAATATGTTGATTTTACAGAATTTTCAATGGACGAGTTTCAATGTTACCATTTGGTGGAACTTCATCTCTGGGTAAGCTAAATAAAGTGGAACAGTCGAACTCGTCGTCATCTTTCGAGCGTGGAAGAGGTAGAAGAGGTGGTGGTCGAATTGGTCGTGATTTTGAGCACGAAAAAATGGGGAAAAAGAATAGAGGAGGTCGGGGTAGACAGAGATTTAGATCTAGATCACCTTCTCTTAGGTCAAATTCCAGGTCATCATCATCCTCATCGCAGAAGGGAGGCTCTTCACCAGGGAGAGATTCTAAACGAAGAAGACGGTAATTATTTAACTCAAATGAATGATGAAGATGATAATTTAATTACTTGAATTTTTAGGTCAAGTTCAGATGTTGAATTTGTTCCATTTGAAAATGAAGGTGGATTTATGTCTAAAAAAGCGAGGAAGAGAGCTGCAGCCGCAGCAGTACAACAGAAAAAGGCGAAGGGTAAAAACAAGAAGAAGAATTGGCAACTAGATACTAATAAGTAAATGATACTGAAATTTTTATTATGAAATATTAAATTAAAAAGTCTACAATAATTAATACCTAATATAATTTTTGAATATTAGTGAATCTAATACTGGAAAAATACCTCATCTCTACAGTGAATTTGGACAAACGGATGTACATTTATCAACAGCTAAATTATCTTCAAGGGCAGCTAGATTTGCAAATAGTAATGATAAAAATGTAAAGTATAATCATATTAAACTAATCAATCTATTTAATCAATTTAGGTGATGGGCAAAAGAAACCAAGTCTTAAAAGTCGTCTTGGAGGATTTGGCTCCTCATATAATTCATCTGTTGATTGGCAAATTGACACAGCACCATCATCAATTTTGTCTCCACTAAAAATGCCAAATTTAACTAAAAGATTAATGATGGCTAAAATTATAGGAACATGCACTGATTTAGAAAAGAAATATTTGAGATTGACATCTGTAAGTATTAATAAGTATTCTTAAATGAAAGTGATTTGTACATGTTATTAATTTTCACCATTTCTTCAATTAGGCACCTGATCCAGCAACAATTCGTCCTCCAGAAATTTTAAAGGACTCGCTATTACATGTACAAAAAAGATGGCAAGAAAATCAAGATTATTACTTTGCTTGTGATCAATTAAAAGCTATTAGGTAAATTGGATATTTCTTCTTTTTAATTTTTCTTTTTGACTTTCTCAAATTAAAACTGAATTTTTAATTTTTGACTTAATTTAGACAAGACTTGACGGTGCAAAGAATTCGAGATTACTTTACAGTTAAGGTATATGAGACACACGCAAGAATAGCATTGGAAAAAGGTGACCACGAAGAATTCAATCAATGTCAATCACAATTAACCTCATTATACAAATCTTTGCCAAATTGTAAAAATCGTGTTGAATTCACTGGTAAATATTTAGTTATTATTATTTAATGTTTAATAATTGAGTAAAAAAACCCAATTATTGTTTGTTATATTTTTAAATTAAATTAATTTCTTTTTTTTTAGCTTATCGAATTCTTTATTGCATTTTCACTGCTAATACACTTGGTGAGTTGTTTATCATTTACATATCATATTCCATTATGTTAGTGTACATTCTTAAGAGCTTATTTTTGATTATTTTAAATTTGCAGATCTTGGTAATTTAATGTCGAATTTAACCGATGAGGACAAAGAAAATGAGTGCATTCAACATGCTCTAAATTTAAGAAGTTCTTGGTCTTTGAGAAACTACGCTAAATTTTTTAAATTACACTCATCTGCCCCCAAAATGTCAGGATATTTAATTGACTGGTTTGCTAATCGTGAGCGTAAAGTAGCTTTAAAGACAATCTTCAAAGCGTAAGTAACCTCTTAAATTTAAATATATTTTATTTCAATTGCTTAATATTATTATCGCTATCAAAACTCTAATCATAAATGTTTTCCAGGTTCAGATTATTTTTTAATATTTTAGTTTAGTTTTTTATATTTTTCTTTGGGGGGAAAGTACATTCATAATATAATTATATGTGTTATGGATATTATGGGGTTCTGGTTTCTTTATTTTTATTTTGATGAGACTGGATTTGGGATGGGAATTATTTAATTAGATATTATTTTAATAAGAATTAATTAATATTTTGAATATACTATGTATATAGCTACCGGCCGAATGTGTCCTTAACTCATGTAAAATCTCAACTTGGTTTTCAATCAGATTCCAATTCTGATTGGAATGATTTCTTGACAAATTCTCAATTGGAAGCAGCCGTAGTTTACTTGGACATTAAAAAAGAAATTATCAATGCTAAAGAATCATACCCACTCTTAATAGCCCTAACTTCTTAAGATTAATACTATCCATTCACCACCATCTTAAAACCAAGTCTAATTATTCAATCTGCAGCTGTTTGAACTCTCATTATAGGTTAATACTCATAGCAAAACAAGCACTCATCATTCTCTCTAGCTGTCACTGTCAACTCTTCAATCTTCTACTTTTAATGAGATGTATTAGTGTTCATAAGTGTGATTCTGTTTTTGTTCGAGAGCTGAGGACGATGACAACGACAACTCTAATTTTCAACTCAAGATAAGAAGAAAAGAAGCCACCTTCCATCAATAAGTAACTAATTTAAATATTTTTTAACCTTTATTAATATTACTACAAGTAGGTGATATGTAAAAATTCTAATTGTTTTTTTGTAAAAATATTTAAAAGTCATTTTTCATTCAATTAATGTCTTCCAGATTCTGTTTTGTTAATTTAATTATCGTTTTTTTTATAAGTTTTATGAACTAAAAATTACGACTTTTACTTCAAGTTTAAAGTTTACTACATATTACCTATTTACCTTACTACTATACATTTATGTTCCTATTTTTGCTTATGTAAATAGTATTATTTAAAGATGAAATAATAAAGGTACCTAAAATTAAAAAAAATCATTGAGTTTAAAATTTATTTTGTATAAAATGTTTAAAACTTTATTCATTTTTTTTAAAATATAGGATAGGTAATATACAATACAAATACAATAGGTATAAGCATAATATTTCAAAACCTTTTAAAAATAAAAAAACATTAGCTAGTTCTAATAACGAAAAGTTTAGTCATTTAGTAGGTAGTATCTTTTATGGAAAATAAAATACACCAACTCATTTTTAGTCAAGAGTTGTCCTATTGAAATAATAGGTAAGTGTTTAAATTTTAGAAAATAAAATTTCTGTCCGAACTTAAAGGTTTGATTATTAGATGATTATCATCGTATCTACTTCATAATTTTGTATTTATATTAGGTACCTAATTATTTTACTTTACTTGATTATATTTTTACCCTGATTTTGAATTTGAAAATTCATATTGCTCTAATTTTACACAAGTTATTTTACTATCTTATTATAGAGACCTACCTACCGATTAAAAATCAGCTTTCAAATGAAATATCTACTGTATAAAACTAATGATCTACTGTATGATAGTGTTTTAATTGTACTTGAAATATTAAACTTTTGGTCTTGATTGATTTTGATTTGATCATAATATGATTAGGTATCTAAAAAAAAAGTTCTCGAGAAAAAATACACAAAGAACGTCAGTTTTATCTCTAATCTGTATTAATCTATGTACATAGATATTTTTCTAATTTTTATGATTACAATTACTAAAATTCTTTCAATTTCTATATTCTATAGACTAAAAAAGATAATTCTAATCTAAGTTTATAGCGATGCAAATGTCTATTCGTTAAATTCAGCTCTGAACACCCGATTCTAACCTCAATTTGCATTATGCTGCATACTGTAGTACTCGTACATTAAACTCTTATTACATTGTATTATAGAGACTTTTTGGTATATCAGATCAGGGCTGGATTAAACGAATAAATAAGTTTAATGATGCTTAAAGAATATACCGACAGTATATTCTGCTTTTTTTAATTTAAAATTTAAGTTAAATACCAATACCTCACTATCAGTCTATGTCTTGCAATTATCAATTTTTAAAAATCTTAATTCAATCATCTTAATTCAACTAGGTAAAGGTAATCTCGATAAAACTACCTATATTCTACTGCTACTGCTACTAGGTACTACTGTAGTATCTACAAGATTTCTATTACAAAAAGAAATACTTTTTTGAGAAAATTTATTTCTATGTATATTTCTATTGTACTCACGTTTCATAATACCTACTTATACATTTGTATAAGCTACTTACAGCTACCTATTACCTAATCTTAATCGTATCGTAAGTACCCTATTACTATTAATAAGTATCTCAAGTTTTCCTTTGTTTAGAGTCGATAAGCTTTTACAATTTTTAGAAATCATTATAATTTCCTTAATTTTGATTATCCTCAACGTCTTTAATTGTTTCGGGAAGTCTTCTATTCCTGGTCTCGGGTAGTATCAAAGTCAAAAGTCCAGCAGCTAAGGCTGATAAAAATTCATAAAAATAGTTAGGCAGGTAGTTATTTTTTATTATATAAGTACAGCATAATGTAAAAAATCTTTTTAGATAATCGTTAGTTGTTGAAAAATATTATGCTTACCCACGGTTCCAAAAACAATAGTAGGATTTTTCTTACTATCCTTCCCCTATTGATTGGAAAAATCTCTAATTAACTACTTAAGTGTAATCATATGCAAGAAAAGAAACTTGTTTTGAAACTCGAATGAAACTCATAATTATAGTACAATACAACTATAGGCTTAAAATATTTTACCAATATATCAACAATAAAAGGGGCTGTTGCAGATCTGTAAAAATAGTTTGATATTAGTTTTACTAGTAGGCAGTTATCAGTAGTATCTAGATCTAGGTACTACTGACTGCTGGTAGGTATTTATATATAGTAATGTGTCCTTATTGTTAGGTTAGTATTAAAATTGTGCAATATTTTTGCTTTCACTTACCCAATTCGACCGGCCATACTTGCTGAAAAACGATAAAGGAAATTATAAAAAATTTATCATAATTAAGTCATTTTATAATTTCTAATATGTATTTTTTAAAAACCTGTTCCCAATCCATAAGTCCTATGAAGAAAATATAATTATATTTCAATTGTAATTGTTTACAAAAAAGGATATTACCATATGTACAGTATTTTATGCAAGTACCTTAATAAAGTGGGCAACAATTCAGTTGCATAAAGGTAGATAAGTGCATAAGCAGAGCCTGTAATTTAAACAATTTTTGATATTTAGGTACAGATATTAAATTTAAATTTTCAAAAAGTTAACCAATTAAAAGTTTTCCAAATAATGCCAATATAACAATCATGGTTGATCCTAAAATTAAAAAGATTAATGTAATAAAAACTCTTGCAAATCTTATTAAGTAAATGAAGCAATAAAAATTAGGAAATACCTTGTTCAAATAGTAAACTTAAAAGAAGTGAAGCTGAAGTGAGGAGCAAAAAGCCACTGAAGACAGGTCTTCTTCCTATAATCCTATTTTTTTTTTTAGAAAATATCAATATCCATCAAAATTCTTAAAAAGTCAAATAATAAATATGTAAATTATTTTACCGAATTAATGGTGGAACCATAAAATAAGATGGAATTTCCAGTACACCAGATATAAAAGTATACCTTAAAATGTAAGTATAGTCTTTTAGAATTATTTTCAGAAATATTTAGAATACAAATTAATGGATTTGTATTTGCAAGATCTTATACTTATCATTGATATATAATCCAAATGGCAAATTTTTTATATCTGACACAGATTCTTATTCTTAAGATTAGAGTGAAAGTCGAAATCAAATTTAAAGTTAAATTTTTCTCAAGAATCCCAAAAATGAGCAAAATCTCATTCCAATTTGGATTTATAAATTTTGTTATGTTAATTCACTTTTAGAAAACCAGTGTTTGCGAAATACAAACAAAAATAATCGAATTTTGTTTAGATTTTTTAAATAATTTGTGTAGTTTACATTTTTCAGTATAACTTGCTTATACGAGTATATATAGGGTACATATAAGTACTTATAAATTATAAGTATACTTATATGCAAGCTGCAATTTATTATAATGTAAAGAAAAAAAAAGTGTTTATAACAACTTATAATTTATTAGAATCAAGTTAGTTTGAAATCAGATAAATTAGTTGGTGAATGTAAATATTTATAATTTCTTACATATATCGATCGGTTGAGAGATTAGGAGAATTTAGAGCAACACCTTAAATATGAATTACAATACAATGTATTAAACTTTCCCAAAAAATCTATCTCGATTTTTTGTTACCATAATAGATCAGAGAGATACTCATCCAAGCCACGTACAAAACAAGCCTTAAAAAGACAAGAAAATTTGTTTCATCTAGTCCAACTAGTCAAATTAGAAGGGATTTTGAATTACGTTCTTGTTCTGATTTTGGGTGACCTAAGAAGGTCAGCATATCCAGAAAATACCCCTGAGATTGTGGTCATAAATGATTTTTCTTTAAGCTCTACTTTTTCCTAAGAAATTAAACAATGAAAGAAAAACTCAAATCATAAATCATTTTGTAAAGGACTCCCAATAGTTTTGAGCAATATAAATAAAAAAGCCAATTGACTGACAACTTACAAGATTTCCAATTTTTGAAATAAGTTCGGAAAAATTTGGAGGAATTGCATATTTTTTTCCATTTATCGCAGCCGCATTCCGTAGAATTTTTTCAGCCTCAGCAATTCGACCTTTCCTCAAAAGCCATCGAGGACTTTCTGGCAGAGCCCACCATGTGAAAATGAGCAAAATCGAGGGGGCAGAAAGGACAATCTAAATAAAAATTTTATTTTTACAAAAATTTAACAAGAAAATTTCAATCCACTTACTTGAAGCGTTCTCCACTCTCTAATGAGATAGGCAATCGCTGGTAATGCCTGAAATTAAAAAAGTTTGATAATAGTCATTCAAATTAAGATTATAATTACCAAAACTTATATATTACTATCAGTAGATGTGATAGTGTTCTGTATAATATGTAACAGAGTCTGTTCTTACCATATATCCAAATGCAAATGGAAGGCAAAATAGATTCCCAACAAGACCTAGAGTGAGTCAAATAATTAAAATTTTAAATGATGTTTTAAATAACAAAATGAAATCTAAAATACCTCGGTGTTTCATTCCAATCGTTTCAACAACTGTAAATAGTTAAAGAAAGAAATAAAGAAAGTCATTATTAAGATTAAAATCCTTAACCTATTTTCTCCAGCAAAATATCATAGTTCCCTAACTAGAAATACCCTACTAGTCGTCGTATGTTAGAAATGTATCTTTTTTAATATTAAAAGAAATAATAGTCGACGGGCCAAACATTTTTCTTCTTTTCCATTTCATTAAGCAAAGTATACTCGTATAAATATAAGCTAGTTCTACTGTAGTACCCTACTGCTACAATATATTATACAATTTATACTAGCTGTATATTTGTTTAGTTATTTGAGTATTTTGCAATATTATAGTTATTCTCTAAAGCCCATTCTCATTTCCCATTTTCGAGATCTCGGACTTGAACAAAAGGCTGTAAAAACCATCTCATTTCATTCCTACAGGATATTTATCTCTAGAATCTGAATCTGAACTGAATATCTG
Organism: Nanhermannia cf. coronata Gr-Ori-00579; assembly: GCA_034699045.1. Lineage (NCBI taxonomy): Eukaryota > Metazoa > Arthropoda > Arachnida > Sarcoptiformes > Nanhermanniidae > Nanhermannia > Nanhermannia cf. coronata Gr-Ori-00579. The sequence continues at coordinate 217 of JAQIXA010002349.1, read as the reverse complement.
ATATCAATACCATTATACATATGGATAAATAGTACGTGTTTACACTATAAATATTATAGAAATACTTTATGTATGTATATGATACTGATATACCTTAGGTAAGGATTGTAAAAAAAAAGACTTTTTTAAGGTAAAAGGATTTGATTGATTGATTGATTGATTGATTGATTATGCTTTTATTCTCTGAACCTTTCATATAAAATATGGTTTTCGAAGG
>JAQIXA010002348.1:0-18346 GCA_034699045.1 Nanhermannia cf. coronata Gr-Ori-00579 | reverse complement strand
ACCATTTAAAAATATCATCTAGCACATCTTGAGCATCTTTAAACTACTTAATTTGCATTTGAATACTAATTATTAGAATAAAGAATTCTAGATCAAAGTCAAATGCACCTAAATTTTTGCATGTTAAACGATAAAGCCTAACTTACCTGTAAGAAACTCGTAAGATAAGATAATTTAAGGTTTTTAAAAGAAATTAAAGCTATGTATTTTCATTTTAAAGAAATTAAAATGATATTTTTAGTTATAAAAGGGACCAAATCTCGAGCGAGTATAAATTTTACAGCCCTAACCTAACTTAACGAACATATCTTAATCTTATAATACTACCGATCTAATCTATAGTATTAGGTATATTGCGAGTTGTATTTCAGCTGTAAAATCAGTAGTCTATTTAGTGTTTTGAATTTTACCAATATCTTATGAATCTATTCTGATAAATTAGAATATTGAGATTTTTTGAACTGACTTGTAATTGTAATTGGCATAAAACCATTTGAATTTGAGCCATTTACTCCTGCCAGTTTAAATATATTGTAATTACTTAAATAAATATTTACATTAATGGTTTCAAGAAGAAGCTCAAAAATTTTAAAGGAAATAAGAAAGAAAGTCATTTTTGAATTTTTTGAGTCATTTTTGCAGAAACTCAAACACGCGACTTCGGATATACTATCCTACTTAAGATTTAGAGTTTAAAAGCATAGTTAAATTTAATTGAAAAAGGCATTTAAAACTCGTATTGTTGCATATCATGATGATGATAATACCAGTACTTCAATATTTAAACTTATACTAGGCTATATAAGTAGTAGTAAAATGAGACTTAATGTATACAGTCGAGCAGTCTACAATCATCATTGTGTCATTGTCGTTCTGTTTGGGTACAAAAAAAAATTGGTTTGGTGACTTTTTGGGATCTCATGATAATATTTGTAATGTAAAATGTACAGGTATAGTATAGACATGATGAGGAAATCAGAATCTTAACCACCAAGTCTATATTTTATTTCATTTTTGTACTTTATTATTATACTATAATACGCAGATACTAATACTCATGAGGTTTTTGCTTGAAAGCCGCCGTTTGTCTTGTACAATTCATGCTGCAATAATACCCACTCATACTTGAAGTATTTTTGCAAAATTTTTTGCAACTTTTAAAACATCTTTCTCATAAGTATCTTTCTATGTATATAAGTAGCATAATAATAAGTATCTCTTCTGAACCTATATTTATTTTGATGTTTGATGTGGTAAGAATATCACTGTATCTGTTCTGTATTCGAAGTAGAAGTTCTTGAAATTATTTTTTACCAAAGAATAAAAACAAAATTACTATTAAGTATTAGGTATGTTGGGATTTTAAAATAGAAAAAAGTTGTACAAATACACATGTAACTAATATTACTATTTAGTAGCTGTGTAGTAGTAGGTACTTGCAAAAAGTTCATCAAAATATTCTAAATCTCAATATAAATACTACTTACTCTATTACTAATAGTAGAGAGATAGAGAGAGCATTGTCCTTTATTTTTGCATAAAATTTGCAAAAAAGATTCATATCTTTTAGAATCTAGATTGATTCAGTACATTAGCTGAAAGCATATTTGCACAAATTTTGCAAAAAAAAATGGTACATTTTAAGATCATGAAATCTGATAAATTTGATATACAAGATCCATTTTAGTTTAATAAGTAGTTAATAACCTTTTAAAATACTATCTAGGTAGATGTTAACTTTTTTGCTAATTTTTTTCCTTTTTAAATGAGTTGAAATGGATCAATGTCTTAATTTTTTATATTCTTTACCTAACTTTGTCTTTTCGGCTTAGCCTTTACTTGTTAAAAATCTCCAAAAAAAAGTCAAGATATTACAGAAAAGTAAATGGGTATAATAGTTAAAGAACTTTAAAGGATAAGATATTTTAAGGTAGGCCATGCTTGAAAGATTAAAAATCTCATTTAAAAAAATATATAAAATGAAATGACACTATAATGCATTTTCCAAGTCCAATTACTTCAAATTTTTTACTTCCTACTCTTCACTATGATGATGGTAGATCCGTTTTTTCTTAAGGTACTTCCAATACTACTACTATAGTAGTACATGTGTAATTAAACCTAATCCTAAGAACAATTAATTACATACCAAATCATCACAAATTTCTTGTCGTACCCTACCTACTACAAATACCTACTAAAATGTAGGAAATATTTTTTAACCGTATAAATGGCTTTCTTGATTGTATTTTACGATTAAAGTTACAAATATATCAGTTAATTGCTACTACTATCAGTAGGGTAATACGTAGTACTAATCAGTACTATAGAGTATTTAAAGTTAGTAAAATGTGCTATAGTGCCTTATACCTGTCAGAAGTAATTTGTTCCAAATTTTACATTTGAACTCAAGTAGGTAAAAAATGGGAATTTTATTGGAAAAATTTCTACATTTTTATACTTTTCCTAAAGTTTTGTGATGAAAATTGAAATTATGATCAAGATACTTTAAGGTATCCTTGTGAAATTTTAGAATTTTTTGACTTTTTTGCGAGCTTATGAGAAGTTTTTGAAAAAAAAGTTGATTGTCAGTTTGTGGATGGCGATTTCGAAAGGGTAAAGAGCATGAGAATGAGGGCTTTAAAATTAAAATTAAATTATACAAATATTTTCCGCAATATTTTATAAGAAAAACCACCATACTGCCATTATGATAATTTTATTGAAAGTTAATAATATGTTAAAGAGTACCTAGTAAAGGTACAATCTAATGTGATTTTGGCAATTAGAGGTTTCTTATTCATTTTCACCCTATAAAACAATATCATAATACCTATATGATACTTTATTATACTGATATTTCCTTCTAGCTCAAAGTATGTAACTATACGTAGGTACATGGTCTTGGTTAACAATTTTCTCAAATTTGGTTTTAGATTCACTTAACTTTTTTGCAAATTCAAAATTCGCGAATTGTAAAATCTTTGATCTGAGGATAATTTAGATGAAAGTTTCATTTCCTTACTTACTATCTATCTACATAGTAGATATATATATGTAAAAACTGGCTTTGACTTTGAAAATAGATTTTTTTTAACTTCGTGATTTGTCTCTTAAATATACTTTTAAAGTAGGGTACTTTAAATCTCATAAATGGCATATTTATATCCTCTAGGTATTTATCTAAAGTAGATATGTAGATATACATGATACTATATTTATTTTTCGTGGTCTGTCTGTAGTTAATAATAGGATAGAATTCTGTCTGCGGTTTTGATAGATCTATCTCATTAAACCAAAATAAAAAGTTTATGATACATGCCAAGTTTATACTAACTCAATTCAACTGTAGTTTATAACTATTATCGTAAGATTTAAAGTTTAGAGTTTGGACATCATAAAAGTTTCTAAAATCTAAAAAGTAAATATATATAAATTTTAGTTTACTTCAAAGATCTTAACCTTTTCCATGTAAAAATGGCTAAATAAATTTTTTTTTTCTGATTTCCAGATTGATTAAAATATGGGTAACGGAAACTCATCAAACTCAGGACATCATAATCATAATGGAGCATTTATGCATCAACACCCATTACATTTCCAGCAAGGTGGTCCAGGTCATGGACATCATGGAAAATGGTTTCATTCTCTTGATCATCCTGAACACAATATGCAATATTCAAATCATCATCGAAATCGAATGAAAAAAGGATATTTCCCACCAGCGAAACCATACGTTCCTAAAGGTGCCATTCCTGCTCAAAAGGTAAGCATTTTTTAGCCTTTTTTAAAGCTTTTTTTAGCAGGTATAAATACAATTAAAATAACCAATATTATTGTAGGTTTTACCGACACAAGGACAACCGCCTGACCTCAACAAACTGAAGCAAACCTCTAATGGAGCAATTTTGCACAAGGGTGGGACAATATCTGGGAAAAAATTATTAGCTGAATTAGAAGACAGTAATACTGTTTTACGTATTAATCAATGGTCACCCACAAATTCGACTTCTAATTCAAACCAATGTGATTCAACGAATGGTGGTGGTGCAGGAGGTCGTATTTACGATTCAGAACCTGAGGAAATCCATAAATTAAGATGTTCAAGTGAATCTAGAGAAATTGTTAAAATATCACCGAGTCCGCCACCTGTTCAGCAATGCACTTCGTCAGTGTCAGTCCAGCAAGAAAGTCCTACAAAAAAGCAAATCATTAAAAGTAAAAAGAAATATGCTGCACCACCACCACCACCAGTTGGTAATAGCACCACGTTTAATTTTGCAGATAAAAAGTCTTCAGAACATGGTGAAATATCTCACATAAGTCCAAGTACAAGATCATCAACTTCACCAGAAGGACAGGCGAGGAAATCCCCTAATGAAAGACTGTACAAGACGAAGGATTTGCAAAAAGAAGAGCAAAAATTACTTGAGAATGAACGCAAGATTTTGGCCAATTTGACAAAGACTTCGAATTCCCAGTTGGATGCTGAGATTTCAAGAAATTCGAGAAATTCTAGAAATTCAAATAAAAGTAATACAAATACACCTTCGCCTGGACCAGCTGCACCACAAACTTCAAATAATTTGCCAAATAAAGTCATCATGAAAGATAATAAAGCTTCTACTACTAGTACTGGAAGTATCGATGCTCAAAAAGAAAAACTAATAAATCCGGTAAATGTGCCGAAAACTAAAGAAAAAACCGAATCCGGATCGAAAAAGACTTTTTATTTTGGAATGGATGATAATGATGTTTCGTGTATGTCTTTGAAGCCAAAGTCTCATGGTACTACCCAAATTTTGAACATTAATAATTCAAGTCCAAGCAAGCAACCTGAGAAAAAACCAGTAGCAAAATCCACAATAGATAAATCCAGTAATTCAACTTCAAATGAGCCAAAAGTTAATGTAAAATCTTCAACAAGTCAATCGAATCAAAATCAAACATCTTCAGCAACTTCAAATAGTAATTTTTTAGTCAAAAATGTAGCCGGAAATGTGACTTCCGGAAGTAGAACAGTTGAATCATTGAGTCAAGAAGGTTCAGTTTCTCTGAAAGGTATTGCATTTTATTATTCGATCATTTTAAATATAGAGACAGGTAATTAATTATAAATATGCTAAAAATTCTTTTTTTTCAGGTAAATATGCAACAAAGCCTAATGGAGATTTATCAAGTGAAGACGGACATTCTTCCCTTACTTCAGACGAAGAAACAGACATTCCGCTTCTTTTAAGGCCAACTTTGCCACAAAGAAGACCTGAACTTCCAAGATTTTCACCAACAGGTAATTCTTAACTTTCATCTCATAAAATCTCCTTATTCCATTTCTGAAGCATCCGGTTTTGACATAAATTTACAAAATAATTGAGCCCAAAAAGCTGGCTTATCAGAACTGAAATAGCTTTTTTCAACTACAAACTACAATTAAACCTTATTTGAATATTTTCAGCTGCTTGGCAATCATTGGAAATCGACGATCATGATTTGGATTCATCACCAGTAATGGGACATCGAAGCTTCACATCGTCTTCAGCTGAAGAGCACCTTGGTTCATCAGGTGGGAAAAGGTCATCATCCAATTCAAGACATTTATTAAACCGTGGTGGGGATGGTGGGACCGCGAGTAGTGGATTCCAACCTGAAAGATCTGGAGATTCTGGGATTTCTGCAGGAGATGGTAAAATTTCCAAAATTTTCAAAATCCATAAAATATTTAGTAAGCACTATTTTTTAGCTGGATCACCATCAAATGTACAACCTGTAGTTGAATTACAAAGATCTAGAGGATTTCGCGGACGAAAAGAACAACTGAAGCCAAATGGTCTAAATAAGTATTCAAATCGTGAACTCTGGACCCCAGAAATGGATCTAGATGAAAGTAGTTCAGATTTCGATACTGATGACCATCATCGTAATTCAAAACCGCCATCAAGTTCTTCAAAAAATCTAAGTTCATCCCTGGTCAATTGTGATAAAATTATCCCGAATGGTTTGAAAACACCACCGAAATTAACGACAAGGAGAAATCTATTTGCCAGGAGAGGTTATCTAACAACTTCAGACTCTGATTCAGGACAACAACAACAACAACAAAATTCAGGAAAGGGTAGTTATTTGCCAAAACATTTTAAGAAAAAAATATTACCTAATGGTGGAGCAAGTATTCCGAGTACAGCAGGTAAATTAATTTTAATCATAATCATAACATTTATCTACCTTAGTACTAGTACCTACTAGTACCTAAATCTAAACTAGGTTTACATGCAATGAATTGAAATTAATGATCAAAATCAAGATCTCAAAATTCGGGATAGTTGAGTCGTAAATCAAAAAATCTAGTTTTGCTTTTGATCTCACAATCAGTAATTTTTTTAATTACTCGAGATTTGTTACTGACCTACTTTTTATATCTTTTAATTAATAACTTGTCTTTCCCCCCTTATCGCAATTAAATATCTTAATAATTTATTGGAGATAATATCTCTTTTTTCTTAACTGTATCTTTCATATCTACATCTCTTAATTTACAAAATACAATACCCTACATACATACTTAGGTACTTGAGCATTTTTGCATTGTTTTTTTTTACTTATAGGACATGCTATGGTTGAAAACTCAAGCCTCAAACGCCTACTATCACGAACAAATTATTCACAATTTTCTTCAAATCTTGACTCGAATTGGTTATTTTTATCAAGATCTGAGCCAAATTCGCTTCATCTACTTGGCGGTACTGGTGGTGGTAGGAAAGGACTTTCCAGATTACAGCCAAATATGAGTCAAAATGTTGACAATTTATCAAGTCCATTAACTTATAATGAGGATTTACTTCAAAAAGCTTTCGATTCATCTGCTGATATCCTTCAATTTGCCAATAATCACTTGGCTAATGCCAAATATGAGGAAGAAATGCGTGAAGTTCGGTCAGAAATTGGATATGGGCCGAGTTCAATGAATTTTTATCGATCACCAACTTCAGATGGTGATGATTGTAAAATTGGAGGTACTTCACTTCCGAATGGTGGTGGTGGTGGTCAATTATTTTCGCATATTATGTATCTACCGGCTTATGATTCAAGACGACTTAATAACCATAATTCAATAAATGCAAATAATGCTTTCAATTTGAACTTGAAATCAAGACGTGCCAAATCTGTTGAGAATCTTGATGGTTGTTCAACCTTAGGATTTTCTTATAAAAAAGGTTCAGAACTGTCATCTCCACAACCATCTGCCTCGAAATCCCAAGTGAAACTTCAAAGGCAAACTCCAGTACATATTTCAGGAGCTTCAGTCCCGGAAACTTTTGCAGAAAAGAAGAAAAAATTCAAGTTCCAGAGCACCATAAGGGTCCATGAGAGATTGATGATGGAAAGACAGTTGGCGAAAGAAGCTCAAGAGCAGGAAATGGAGAGGTTGAAGGAAATCCAGACAATGCAAAAAGTCGAAGAAGAATTCCAAAAGAAAAGAGCTAGAGAGAAGAAGGAGCTTCAATTACAGATGAAGATTGCAGAGCTAGGAAATCAAAATGTCAAAAATTTGAATAAAATTGGTAAAACACCGACACCACCGCCACCTCCTGCTCCTCCATCACCTATAATTGTAAGACCATCATCTGCCTCTTCAGCAAAAGTCAATAAAAGTGCCAAAATTATAGTAGCTCAACCACTGAAAAAAGAGAATTTCCAGCAAGTTAATGGACATCATTCTCCAGTCCAATTAGTCAAAATGAGTCAAAGGGGAGAACCTGAAGGAGCTTGTGCAGTTCAACAAATATCGCCAATCAACGACTTAAGAAAAGAGATAATGATGCAAAGTAAAAAGCGGAATGCTCATTTACAACAACAACAACAAAGTGAGCTAATAATGACAACACAAGAACTTTCAGAATACCGCCAAGAACCGCCGAGACAATATTGTGATTATATTGACTATAGGAAATCACCAGGTCGAGCTTTTCAACCACATGAATATCCTCATGTTGTAGAACAACAACAACAGCAACCAGTTAAGAATAAGTTTTATAAGAAAAATGTTGGTGGTAGAAAATCCAAATCACCAGATTTTGGTTCAAGACATTCATCAAATTCAAATTCCAACTGGGCCAATGGATCAAATGCTGGTAGTGGGTTGATTCCACCACAAGGTCGATATCGATCTACAGTTCATCCAGAAGTAGTTTGTGACATCCCACCAAAACCTTATCCACATCTTGTCAACTTTTCAAGCAGTAATGATGACTTTTTTGATTTATAATCTTATAAAAATTAGACTAATAATAGCGATTACTATTGATATATTTATAAGCTTTAGATTATCTCTATAAAATGTATTTTTTGATATTTTCAGGACTGAGTAGTTCGAGTTCAAATTTAGTTGATGTACATCATCACCAGTTAAATGGCGAGAGGCCTGGATCAGGTGCTTCATCAATCATTTCCGATAATTATAGAAGAGACTGGGCTAAGCATAATGGTAATATGATACGTGGGGGTCCGGCTGGACCAGGACTTGGACATCGTGCTATTTCAATAGCCTCACTACATTCAACCGAGCTTTTACATGAATCATCACCAGGACTTCATAAAAGGTATGCAGTACTGATCCTGAGTAGAATACTTAAAAATTCCAATAAAAATTCACAAAATTTCGATTCTTTCTTTTGATTTTCAAATAGAAAAAGTCCATTATTTCATAAATATTCTTCAAGTCCGCCATCAAGTCCTCTTCCTACAACGTCGGCAAGTTCTAAATCTTCTCATTCAGGGGAAGCTGAAAAGGTAATAAAACGATTCAATCGCTACTAAAAGCCTACACTCCCTCACTCTCAAGATCAGTAATATCAGTATCAGCACAGTGCTGATTCAGCACCTACTAAAAATTCAAAATATTTGCTATTTTGATAAAAATTCTCCTTTGAATAAAATAAGTAGATGAACATATCAATCGCAAAAATGACTGACCTTTTTGTTAATGATCTCGAGTGTCGGCCTGCATATCTTTCTACATAAAATGATTATTACATTTATTAGGAATCATCTAGTACAAATATGATGAGACATTCTAACAACAACAAAAGCACAATTCTAATCGAGCATAATTTTGGACCAAGTTCTGGAGTTTTCCAACCTCAACCATATAGAGCAAAAGGATATAGGTAATCAGAAGTATAATCAATAAGTATAATCCTAACCTAACTAATAAGTATAATAGTATATTAATCAATAATATTATTATTATTATAGGCCAGTAGCATTCATTCCAAATCATGGTATTGGTCATGCTGGACAAAAAGTTGGATATACTGTGCTCTAAAAAATGATACAATGAAATTTGAAATTATTGCAATTAACATAATTATTAAAAAATATAAAAGTAATTAACTTGTACATACTTGTAAATCTAGATCTATTGTAGATAGAATTTACTTATGTCAAATGTACGATCAGTATCTACAGATAGTTGTAGATTTTTAATAAATAAGAACTTATCAGTATCAGAAAATTAGGCTGATTAACAAAAGTTAGATAATCCTTCTTTAGTTAAATATTTGTACTAGTTAGTTAAAAAATTAAATAATAGTGTATTTAAGGTACATGGTACATGCAGTAAGAAAATATTTTTAAACTTTTTAAACGCTTCAATTACCTAACTAATTTACTTGATACTTGTTACATTTTTTTGTGCAATAAATTATACATTTTCATTTTAAAATAAGCACAGGTAGTTAGATAAGTAGAGTACCTACCTAGCTAATTTAGAATTTGAATAAATACTAGGATACACATACTTAAGTAAAGTAGGTAATAGTTGTACTAATAAAGTAAGTGTATAGGTAGAATAAAGAATAGACTTTAACAGAAAAAAAATGCTTTTACTTTTTGTTTTAGTTTTAGTGTAAAATTGCTTGATACATACTTATATGTTAAAAGTTAGGTATAAGTTATAATGCCCTTTTTATATGTTTAGCTACTAGGTAGTAAATTACTACAAAATATATTTTTAAATTATACTACATACCTACTTACTATTGACTATAATTCCGATTGAATTACTTTAAAACGATAAATACAATCCTAACTTAAATGCTCCATTGTACTTGATTCTAATTTTATGAATAAAACTATTACTTATTGCTTACTTAAACAATCAATGAAATGAAATAAAATAAATACTTATTATTCTGTTTCTGTCTGAAACTGAAGTCTGATAAATATTTATTAAAGATTAGGATTAAAATTTAAACAAAAATGATAAATATGAATCCTTTGAATAAAATTCTAAAATGCTCATAATTTTAAAATAATCAAAATTCAAAATGATTTAGATGTAAGCAAACTGCAAATCTTATTCTTATCCTTAGTAGATCTAGAATAAAAGTGCCTTAGTAAAACTTGACTTGAATATTTTGTCCCTTAATTTTTATTATTAATGATGGGTGTAGCTATACGATTGCGATTCGTTTATAAAGATCATTATAATTTAATTTGAGGGATGAGTCAGATTATTTGCCAGTAATACCAAGTGGAAAAGAATTATTTCACATATATATTTAATTAAAGGTGCTAAGTGTAAAAAAGCATTTTTATTAAAGTAATATCAGGTCTTTCGCTTCATTTTTTTCTTGACTTTTTTACACAAAAAATCTCTGCGAGTTGCGAGTTACTACTACATACAATTATGCGTTTAAAATTTTAAGGATCAAGCAGTAATAATTAACTTGACCTTCATATTTTAAGTACTAGGTTGGTACTATGATTATGTTTTATATCCGAGAGCTGAATGGTTCAAGACACTATGTAGGGTACTATGTATTAGTATGAGCATGGTATTCTGGTAACACCTTTTTGATCAAAGCAAGATAGGTATTTCATTTTTTGCTCTGCTCAAAATAAAGGAACCACAAAAACTCACTTTTCAAGAACAAAATAATCTCTTTGCTCTTGCTGAAATTTTGTACTAATCAAAAATCCAATGTAGTAACACGTTAAGAAAAAAGCTTTAAGTTAAACTTTACAAGTTATTGATAGTTCTAGAAATCCGTATACGTATGTAAGTACGAGTATACCTTACCTACTGCCTACTTAATTTTCATATTTATATACCGAGTATTTTTAATTTTTACTTTAAATCCTATTGTATTACTCTAAATTTCTGAACTTAAGGTTAGATCCGAATTTAGCTCTGAAAAATCACATTTTTTTTTATCTCAATTCTATATGGATTTACTAGCATTTAAGTGTAAATATGGATATCAGGGCCAGGGCTAAATAAACTAGAGATTCTACTGATATAACAAAAAATTAAATTATTTACGTTACATATTCACTTAGGTAAAATATTGACTAAATATTAAATCAGATCATTCATCTCATCTCTTAAGCAAATTCGGACAAGTTTAAAATTTTTGGTTTCAAAGCATTTTCAATCAATATATATTTTAGGTAGGTAATAATAGTCTGTAGTCTGTAGTCGTACTCTATACGAATTATTCATTTTTAAAAACGTCTTTTTAAATTATCATCATTTTTTTATTCCTTTAGTTTAGTCATTTTGAATATTGATATAAAATTGACTTATTACTTACGATACTAAGCACTAGGTAATCTTAATGTAATTTCGGAATAAATTATGTAAAATATGCTTGATATACAATTTTTGCTTAAATGCAAAAAGTACAATAATAATTAAATAAAAAATTACTTACAGTTACGTAGCGTAGAAAGTTCATTTAAATAATAATCCTAACTTGTATTATTTTTAGGATCTTCACTAGTGTTTTCACCTTTATTATCTTTATCACCTGTAGAATTAGAAACAGGATCAGGAGAATTAGATTTATCTTCGTGGCTTTGAGTTGAATTAGTTGAAGATTCTGCATTTACAGCTGCTGAAGAATATGTATTTAAACTCTGAACTAGAGTATTTTGTGTTGACTCAAGATATTGAGATAAAGTTGTAGCAGTTTGACTTAAAGTATTAGAAAACTGGGAACGAGCATTATCAATAGTTTTAATTTCTGTAAGTCGATCAATTTCAACCTTATTTAAAAGCCGATCCTCCATAATAATTCCTAGTAATGTGTACATTGGCATCTTTTTCAATACTTTTTGCAAACCAGGTAAATCTTTATTCTTTGAAAAACCAAACGATGTAAATAAACCACATAATGGGAGAATTGTACTGAATTTGGTGTCATATATTGCATGTCTCATGATCTTGTCGTAAAGAAATCTGTGATTTATAATTTTTAAATCATATTCATTATCGTAAAGTATCCCCCGTACCTACAATATAGAAAAAAAACAATTAAAAGATGATTTACCTTTTTGAAACTTTATTATTCTTAATCTTACCTTTAGAAAGTCATTCATTTTAAATGAATTCGTATGGAAAATACAAATCATTTCATTTTCATAAAACAGTTTTCTGTAATTTTTTGATAGATAAACATAATAGGCATTTTTCTAAAATAAAATAATAAAAAAGTAAAAACATTAGAAAACACATCACATGACAGTTAATATATTTCTCTGAAATCCTGATTTATGCCTCAAATTCATATGCATTTATATGAATTGTTGAATCAAAAATTATATTTTCAGAGATGAATTATATTAAATAGATCTTAGATCATACATTAAATTGATTGTATATATATTTTAGATTATAAGTTTACCTCAACAAATTCTCGATCTGATCTATTTGTAACTTCAAATGGTTTAAGACATTCATCAGATGGTGGTGGATAAATTGGTTTTGTCACCTCAACCATTTGTTTCCTCCTGTAGTGAAGTGGTAAAGGCCTTTGAAGATTTGGGCGATTGGACCATCGAATTTGAGTCACAGACGGTGTCCAAGCTTTCAAATTAACTACATTAGGAAATAAATTAAAATTACAGTAACCTCCTTAATAACTATACAAAAATAAATCGATCTAATTCACTTAATTCAGTCTGAAGAACCCGAATGTGACCTCAATTTCACAAAGTAAACTACTTATTATATACTTGTAAAATTGAGGTCGGAATCTGGGTTTTCAGAGCTGAATCTAAAGTAAGTAAATACTCAAAAATTTAATTTACCTATTTTATATCTAGATAGACTTCGACTGTAATAGACGTAGATCTCTAAATATAAAATTTAAAATACCTGTGTTAAGGAGTGCGGATTTGATCATTTTAAGATAGTAAAATCAGCATGGAACAAGCCAATAACACCAACAACACCGATCAAATCAAATTCAAATCAAATCAAATCAAATCAAAAAAACAGCAACAACAAATTCGGCAAGAAAAAAAAAGTAGGTAAAAATCAAAATCAGCTCAAATTCTCCTACAATTCTCAAACAGGAATTTAGTCAGATTCAAATGGCACAAAAAACGTTTGCTCAAGCTTCATTTTGCAATACCCCAAATTTTTTTTTGTAATTTAAGCAAGGTAACTGACCTTGACCTTACTGTGTCTCTGGACCTGGACATGCAACATAGGTCATAATATATAATACAATAGGCACCTTATCGTTATCAATAGAAATCTTTATTTATTTATGAAACCTGTTTTATATCTATGCTATTTTAGCCTATGCTTAATTAAAAGATGGTAGAGATAGTTAAAATGGTTTTTATGCGGAGATCTTTATTAAATATGATAATGATACTTATGCTTTTTTATGATGGTTACAATGCATAGAAGATAAATTTAATGATGGTATTTGGTATTCGATTTTAATGATGGTATTCGATCAATTAATATCCACCACCACCACCTCCAGTAAATGAATAACTCGCTGCTCTATCCAGACTTCCAATGCCATTAATTGCCTGGAGTGCATTCGAATTGGTCAAAGTTTGAGCTGTTTTGGCTGCACTTGCATAGTGATTGGCTTGAGCAGCAGCTGGGGAAAACAAAAAAAATTAGGAATGTTGCCAAAATTGTGAAAATTTTTGCAAATTTTTTTAAAGATCCTTACCGACATGTTGAGCTGCTAATGCAGAGCCAGCGAGATAAGCACTTTGTTGAGCCTAAATTGAAAAAATAGTTAGCTAAACATTCTATAAATTCTTATGAATAATATAAATAGATTTTACAGCAGCATCGGCCTAAAATTTAAAAAAAAAAATCAATAAAATTTATAATCTTGCATTGGTTATCATTAATTAAAATCTGTTCATCATTTTATCCAGTTCTGAAAGCCCAAGTTTTGAATTTATTATTAAGATCCTAATTACATAAAATCATGGCACAAAATTGAAATGTTCGAAGCTGAATGAAATGAAATAACAATAACAATATGGCATTTACCGCAGCAGCACTCAATGTTGATGATTGAGCCGCTTGATAAGCCTGTAAATAATAAAGATACATTTTATAAAAGAAAAATAAAAAATTGCTTTTTTTGATGTTATTACCTGAGCGAAATTGTCCTTTGATGCAACATTAGCTGCAGCTGAAATTGCTGGTGCCTATTTGATATATAATTTTTGTAAAAATTAATTCAATTTTATAAGATTAGTCGAGCCTACATTTGCAGCTAGAGCTCCAGAAATCAGTGATCCTTGTTGTTGATGTCGAACAGCCTAAAAATGGCAATTTTAGCATAGAATAGATTATAATTAAATATTCATTATAGGTATATCAGTAGTAGTTTGCAGATTATTTGCACTGAATTGAATCTCTGAACTTACATCAAATCCTGCTTGAGCTTGTTGTTTTGTAACCCTTAGATAAAAAATTAAAATCAAATCTTGATTTATGAATCATCACTGAAATTTGGGATTTTGACCTCAGTTACAAATAAAAATGAGACAGGATCACATATTTCAGTTCAGAACTTTGATTATCAACTTAGGACTTACGGAACTGTAAATTGATTCACAAATTGAGCTGTTGTTGCCACCTGATTCTGATAATCTCGACCAACACTCGCTGCTACAGCACTTTGAGCTAAAAATTTATAAATATTCTTTAATGAATTTTGTCAATATGATAATGATTAGTGTTACTCTATTCAGTATTTCATCCCAGAAAGCCCCAAATTACTTAGCTTAAATTTTATGTTTCTTACCGGACCATAGAGCAACTCCTTGATGTTGATTTACAGCATTCACTGCTCCAGCACCAGCTGCTTGACCTGCAGGACCAGATCCATAACCTGGTGCATAACCTCCAAGATTTTGTCCATATCCCCCTAATTGAACAAAAAAGTTGTAGTTTAAAAATGTTTCAAATCACTTATTTAAATTTTTTTCCAGAAATTATATAAGCTTACCACTACCACCAAATCCACGTTTTACACGAACTTCATGTTCACAATTTGATAGCTGAACTCCTTCAATAAAGGATTTCAAAAATACAAAATATTAAAATTTTGCCAAAAATTCTGTTAAAAATTCTAATCTAAAAAACACACTTACCAATATAGAGAATTGTCAAAATCAGAAACTGTTTCATCTCATCTGAAGTACTGAACTTTCTCAAGAGAAATTCAATGGCTTATATACCCTTCCATTATCTCTTTGTCTCGACCTTTTGTTTCCGAATTTTGTACACCTTGTATTTGCAGGTATTTCCTTATACTAAACTGAATAATTATAATTGTTTACATATCTGCACTAACTATAGATTAATTGGGTCAAGTCAAGCAAATACGAGTATATACCTACTCTTCAGTAGCTAAGACTTTTAGTTGTAAAATGTGCAAATCCATTTACTAAAATAAATAGAAATCTCAAGTTAACTATCGTCGTATAAAGATCTCTCTTAAAATGCAAAAAAACCTATCAATTGGTTTTACGATGTTATTTTAAGGTAGCTTTTGTCAACTCGAAAGTTGCAAAATATATGACAAAAGACATTTTTTGTGATTTATTGTCTTTTAAATTCGAGTAAATGGTTATTTCAAGCAAGTTTCCTTTTCTAGGAGTAGTAATACAAATCATATAATGTCAATTAAACACACTTATCTTGAAATTTAAATACACTTAATTGCTTCATTTTAAATCTCGAAAAAACCCA
Organism: Nanhermannia cf. coronata Gr-Ori-00579; assembly: GCA_034699045.1. Taxonomy (NCBI): domain Eukaryota; kingdom Metazoa; phylum Arthropoda; class Arachnida; order Sarcoptiformes; family Nanhermanniidae; genus Nanhermannia; species Nanhermannia cf. coronata Gr-Ori-00579. The sequence continues at coordinate 2,322 of JAQIXA010002348.1, read as the reverse complement.
AACTCACAAGACTATCAAGATTCACTAGCTTTAGAAAAAAGTACCAGTACTAATATGGACAAAATCTGGGATTTCATAATCCTCGTTAAAATTTTGATTTTTCAAAAGCTTGATTTGGATAGATACTACTGTACTTGTAAGTACCCATGAGATTTTTCAATTTATAAGAATCCAAAATCCAAAATTTTTTAGAATATTTCCAAATTTTTTTGAATAAAAATGAATTTATACAAGTTTCGAGTACTCAACTTTAATAAGCATTAACATTTTGTAGAATTTCTGTATCTAGAATAGTTATTATTATGTATAGGTGTAGGATACTAACATTAGGTAACAACAAAAAATATAAAACTAGTCAATAAAAATTTAATAAGAAATAAATATTAAAAAATACTGATGATTTGGTTTGGTATTTTTTTCAATTATAGTAAGTTTGTGTTGGATAAGCATCGGTCGAATTTTTGGCTTTTTTGGGCTTTTTTGATTTCTTTTTCTTTTTTTTAGGTTTCTTCGTGGTTGTTGTTGTGGTTGTAACCTCTTCACTTTCTTCACTGGAAACCGAATTGTCAGCTGAAGTTTCTTCCGAAGTTTCAGTCGACCTTTTATTCCCCATTTGAGCTCTTTCATCGTTCCTTTTTGCCATTCGGTTGACCCTTTCTTCGATCTTTTTGTTGATTCTGTGAAGAAATTTCATAGCTCGAGCTTCAAAGTCATCGATACGTTTCTGTAGGTATTTTAATATCAAAACAAATATTTAGGGAAATTCTTATAAACTATGTATGAAATAAAAGTAGTATCCGTATATCTCAAAAAATTGTAATACTGATACATTCAGCTCATTGAATCTTGAATTCAGTTCAAAGATTTCAGTCGAATTTCAGATCTATCTATCTCCTAAATTAAGTGGTATTTGAGTATCTCAAATTCACTGAAAAACTTTTGCTTTGACCTCAATTTTAGTATTATGTACTTAATTATTTGTCAATATGAGACCTATTTAGGAAAACGATTTTTCAAAATATTTTCATAATTAAACGACCATAAAAGAAATTTTTGGACATTTTACTTAGGTACAAAATATTTTACCTCGAATCAAAATCATAAAATTTGCAAAATACCTACTCTCTTTTTCCCTACACGCACTTTTTTGAAATATTTCAAGAAAAATTTAATAATATAACTGCCTAGTTAAAAATAGTATTTATCTGATAGATCCTTTTAAAAAACTAGGCCTAAAGTAGACATGATATGGACATGGACCATTAAATAAGTCTTTTTAAAAAGACATTTTACCCCAGCTTTAGAAATAGTTTTTGTAGCTCGGCTCTCAAAATTTTCAATCTATTAATAAAAATACCTTAAAATTAAAAAGTTTTAAATGATTTTTAAAATTGAAAACTAACACGTTCAGCTACTTTGTACAGTCTACTTGCAAGTCCAGAAGTTGCACCTTGAATTGCACCACCAATTCCACCTGCACCGCCACCACCACCACCTCCACCTAAATCACATCATTGATTCTTTTTTCGCACAGAATTTTATAAATTTTAGAATAATAAAACCTGAAAAGTATCCAGTTCCAACAGTTTCAGCAGGAATTTCATCATGGTAGTCTTCATTCAGATAATTTTGCTGAGCCAAGATGACACAAAATGATCCACAAATGGTCAAAATCAAAATGGAAAATTTGTCCTGATTCATCATTTTAGATTTTTAAAATGCTAAATCAAATCAACAATTATTACAAGTCAGCCAAGTTAGTACTAAAAACTAATAGGTACTATCAGTAATATGGGCCCAAGTTGTCGTTTATTTAAAAAAAAAGTTGTAAAAATGAAAAGTATGAGAATTTCTGTAACCTCAATTCTGCACTGTAAAATTAGAAATTAGAAATATCTCGATAAATACCCTTGACTTGTAAAAATAGGCATTTAGCTTTAAAGATACTCGTATAATTATGATATGCTATATTACTAACTACATGTACAATGTACACATTAGGCTTATACAGATATTAAGAAAATTTTAATAAAAAAGGAGACCTATGAGGACATTACCTACTATATTTACTACCTTACCTACCCTAATCCATTTTAAAATAATGCTTGCTCTTATCCTGAGAATAAAAACAAAACGAAGATTTTTCCAACTTATTTTATCGGTTTATCACCCTTACCTATCTGTATAAGGTTAGCGAAATTCTTAAAGAATTTATAGAATATTCAAGAATCCTGTCTTGTTTCAATTAGTGATGTTAAAACAGATGACCTGCAGGTAAACAGGTCACCTGTTTAAAAGTATCTGCAGATACCAGGTGACCTG
>JAQIXA010002347.1:0-18351 GCA_034699045.1 Nanhermannia cf. coronata Gr-Ori-00579 | reverse complement strand
TTGTATTCTGTTCTGTGTACTAATGCAAACTTCGATTATAAATGAAGTCAGAAATAAATTTAAATTATTGTCCCCCCTTTATCACTCAACAATACAAATTTTCGAATTATGCTTTTAACGATATGATATATTATAATGTGACATTGAAATCTCATTTTACCTAATTTTTAACTATTTCTTTCATTTAATTTAAGAATCAGTTTTAAAGTTTTTAATGCAGAACTTTTATTACAAAAATTTATTTTTATTTTATTACTCTCCTCTGAATGCAGCACATATGTATTGTAATAGATTATTATATCTTATCGATACATCTAATACTACCTAAGGAATACTTAAGGAATATTAATTAAATTGATAATAAGATTGATAAAAAAGTTTAAGAATATGAATCTTTTCTTTATTAAATTTTATTAGTTTTTAGGTGTAGGGGTAGGGTAGGGTAAGTAGTATTAGTATTAGATGATCTATCTGACTGGCCTGTTAATTAACTCTGTAAATAAATGGCTTTTTGTCATAATTACTTTACAATATTTAAAAAGCAATTAGGTAAAATACCAAACCAAATTCCAAAATCCAAATGCAAAATAGCAATGATTCAGATGGTACCAGTAAAAGTAGGATAGGAGATAGACTGATAGACTTGATTCTGATATTACAATATTCGTACTTTGAATTACAAAAGTTACACCCTTTTTTTTTTATTTAAAAAAAATATTTACAAAAAAAATTAATTGTTAAAATTAAAGACAATGTATTTAATCTATTTAATTATCGTGTCATGTTTCTCTGCCTCTTTTGCTGCAACTTCGTCATATTTCGAGATTGAGCCAGGGAATATGCTCGTTCGCCTCAAATCATTTAATGTTACAATTAAGAACAAACAGGACAAGGACAAGTAAGATTTTATTATTCAAACTATTATTAGCTATTAGTGTCTATTTCTTTAATTCAGCTGTGAAAAACCATTTTTGGTTTGATTTTTACATGCATTATCTTGTGAAATCGAGGTCAATGTCGGTTTTTCAGAGCTGAAAAGACCTAGAAATGTCTAACTTAATCTGTAATCTGTACTTAAATTTAAATTTAAATGCAAATAATTGATACTTTGAATTTTAGTTTTTCTTGTACCTAGTTTAATTTTAACTTTGTGTTTCTTTTATTAATCTAGGAGACATCCTATTCAATACAATTATATGGACGATTATACAGTCACTGGAAGTAAAAGTGGTGAGAATGCCACTATCATCATCAGTAGCATAAAACCAAAGACAGAAGCACCAGCAGTCATTAGTAACTTTACAGTCAAGTAAGAATATCAAAGAAAAAATAAATCTGCTAAATTATATCGGTAATATAAAATTATTATTATTTTTAGAATGATGTATTCAAAAGGAAAGAATGGTTATTGGGGATTAGAGGAAATTATCGCGACAGTTTTGGGAAATGTCAATTCAGATAGTATAGCTTTCACTGATCGTAAAATGCTCTCAGAAATTGATCTTGTGGCACCTCACAACACGTCATTCCACTGCGGTACATTTGGCCCTATCTTTCCAGCTTTTATCCAGGCTGATAAAGAAGAGAATAAGAATTATACAATTTCCATTAACTTTTTTGAGTTCCAGGTTAGATATTATACTATAAAATTCGAAAATTTACCATAAAGCATTAATTATTTATTTATTTATTTTGATTTATAGGTTCAGCCATTTGATTTATTGAAGATGAGGTTTGGTGATAGCTATGAATGTACAGGTTATTTTTCACCTGGAATCTGGATGGGAATATTTACCACTATAATACTTGCAATTATTATGACTTGGGGAATTTATATGATCATGAGCGTTAAGGTAAATAAAAAATAAACTCAATAGTCTCATTTACTAACAAGCATAAGAATTAGTATAAATGTTATTTTACTAAATAAATTGTTTGTTTTTTTAAAATTTAGACGATGGATAGATTTGATGATCTCAAAAGGCCTATTTCTATTGGCGCTACATCAGATTAATACAAAGAAGCATGCAGTCAAATCAAATTACAAAAGAACAAATATTATATTCCCAAATCTTCCTATCATTACCTAATTAATTACTATTACTCTTATTTTTAAAACATCATAATATTAATACCAGATGGAATGAGGTCATTTTAGTCAACAGGTTCGTAAAATATAACTTAATAATCTTCTGATTCTATTTTAATTTATTAGGTAGGGTACGGTAGGGGTAGTGTACTATAAATTATCAAATATCATTTATAAATGCTAGTCAAAATAATTGTTTTGGATATTTCAAATTGCGCAAAAGGTAGCTGTAAGTGTAGACTGTTTATTTATATTTAGGTATGTAGATTATGATAATGATTCGTGATAGATTAAGATTTTGAATTTAATGCAAGTAATACTTTGTAAATATGCAATTCTATCATAATCATAATATATCGTTACTAATATAAAAATCAAAGTTGGTTAGTTAGATAATAGATTTTTAAAAAAATACTTAAATGAACCACTCACCACACACTTCTAAAATAATGTAGGTACATATGAAAAAAGTAAAATTGTTATTTTATGTAAGATAAGATAAAAAACTATTAAGTATAAGTACTTAATTAGGGATTTTAGAATTTGTTTAATTGAAGCAAAATGATCATAATCATAATATTATTAATTATTATATAAATTATACATTCCAATGTCAAAAAATAATTATAAACTTCAGTTGTTATGTTATATGTTAAAATTATCTTAATTAGAATAAAATTAGAGCTAGATTCGTAGTTAATCTAAAATTTCTAACCAGCGTTTCTATTTTATTTAACAAATTACTTTGTTTACCTAATTTTAATAATACCTACACCTAACCTATAATATAGGCTATATTCTATATAGGTAATTGATTAGGTAGTTTTTACTCAAAATTCAGGATACCTACCTATTTATTTTGATTTGATCAAATATTATATTCGTCAGGTTGAAGCTTGACAAATTCTATACTTCTATCCCAAAGTTCTTTTGCAATTTCCATATTTTCAGCAAGTTCCGATGTGCTTGTCACTTTACAATCGGACCAATACATACCACTCGGAATTTTCGATGAAACAGAGAGATGAATTTGGGTTTGAGCCCCTTCCCATGGAGTTTTAAAGAAATACTCTGTGATATAAAGAAGGAAATTCACAATTGGAATTTTCTTGGCATGTCTAAAAATGGGTGTTTTCACGGTTCCTGGATGATTTGCACTGCATGTTATTTTCCCTTTCATTTGATCATTTAAATTTATTCGCCTATCAAGTTCTCTCATGAATAATATATTGTATAGTTTAGTTTTTGCATAAATTTCTGTGCTCTTCCAACTTTTTTCTGAATTTAAATTCTCAAAATCAACACTTTTTCCAGCTAATTCATGTGCCTTTGATGAAACAATTACAATATTTCCACCAGCATTTGTCATTTTTTCCAATAAAATATTGGTCATTAAAAAGTGACCTATACAGATAGGTGGTAAATTAAATAAAATCATCGACTTAATCTCATATCTCTATTTTGATCGAATTTGCACCTATATTTTTGTCTAACTTTACACAAGTATGAAATTAACACCATATTAATTTTTCATATACAGGGATAAAGTTAGACCAAAAATATAGGGATAAATTCAACCAAAATAGGAAGTCTGGGAAATCTATTTCTATTCCAGAATCCCTGTATGAAAATTAATAGTATTCCAATTACCTAGGTGGTTTGTGACAAATTCCAATTCAAGTCCTTCGTCAGTCATTATTCTTTTTTCAATGGCAACTCCTGCATTACAAACAAGGATATCAACCTTCGATTCTTCTTTCATAAATTTTTGACAAAAATCTCGTACAGATTTGAGTGAACTTAAATCTAATATCTGTGTAAATACTTTTGCATCCGGGATTTCTGCCTTAATTTTCTCTTTGAATATATTGACAAAATGTTAAAATTAGTCTGAAATGTCATCAAAATTTTAGAATTACTGAATTACCACAAGCCTCTTGACCTTTAGAAAGATCTCTACAGGCTAAAATGACTTTGCAACCTCTTTTTGCCAAATCTTTGGCTGTTTCAAATCCAATTCCTGGATAAATTTCACATTACAGCTTAGTAGGATTATGGACTATGAATATGAATAGAATGGAATTTAAGAATTTTTATTACCATTATTTGCTCCAGTTATTATTGATATTTTACCATCCAGTCTTGTACCGCATCTACAAATACCTGTCGTAAATTTCAGATACCTTTTGAAGCTAACAATTGTTATAACAAGTGATATAAATCCATAAATTAAATATGTAAAGTCCATTTTTCAGAAAGATTCCAAAACAAAGCTGGCTAGTTTACCTGCCGGTCCTATAAGATGAGTACTTCCTCAGAAAATGGTACAAAAATATTTACATGTAGGTATAAGATTCTATTATATTTTAAACTAATCTCAATTCTCAATATACCTACTAAAAATGGTACCTATACCTACATAGATATTCAGGGTAATATATTAGTATCGAGGATATTTTACCATATTTTACTATATAGGGTACATATAAAAAGTTTTTTAATTCCAATTCCAAGCTCGAAACTCATTACATTGCTTGAGAATTTTAAATTGAATTATAGGTATCATTATCTATTTTTTATTAATTTTAATAGAAAATTTAAATTGCCTTTATTACTCACTTAAAATATGCTATTTTTTTCCTGTAGTACTGTAATTTTATTATCTATACTGATACTCATACTATAACGTCTACTTTAATGCTGGTTTTTTGTAGAACTTTATACTCGTACTCGTACTGAATCTGAATCTGATGTACTCTACCTTTCCCTATTTCTCATATGTACTTTAGCTTTAGCTTAAGAATTCAAAATTACTAATAGAGTACTTACATAAGGTAATGTATAAGTATAATATAGGTACTTTAATTAAATTGAATTTTATTAAAAAATATATGTAGGTAGGTATTACACACACGCATATTAATATAATCATATTTTAAGTTTTTTATAGGTAAGTAGTAAGTAGTAGGTAAGTAGAATTAGAATAAGTTTTAAAGTTGAGAAAAATTAAACTTTTTGTATTTTTGTACTTTTTCCATATATTTTTTTTATAGATTTTTTTGAGTTTTTGTTTTGATTCATATTCATGCTCATTGTCATCTTCAGTTTTATGCTGTTTTAAGTAGAATACTTTTTATTATTTGGTTATTTAGTGTTGACCAGGAGTGCATTCAGACATTTTCACAATAGTCAATTTCTCATATCTCGCATATTCTTTCCTCGACTCGGCTATTATACAGTAGGTTTTATAATTAGGTAGTTATACTAAAACTAAATCTGATAATTAAATGTTTATTGAGTTACTTACCTACACAGTTTATGAAACATCGATTGTGATAAGTCACACCTGTTTTAATTTATGTAGGTACATTTTACTTTTAGTATTTTAAATTGTAATTATATAATTATGTAATTAGAAATATATTTTACAAACCATCACTGCCACAGACAGGGGCATAAATACCTATAATTAATTGAGTTTAGGATTAGGATTAATTAGATTATTCGATCAGGTCTCAAATCAAACTCAGAAAATTCATTTCTCTGTACTTTTTTGTATAGAATTGAACTGAATTTGAATAAGAGAAGAATACAGATAAAAAGGTAAACGGGCTAATGTGCTCAAAATCTCTGTCTGTATTTTGTCCTATTCTCTCGGTTCATATCTACTCCGTAATACGGAGTCCGTATCTGCGTTTAATTAGATTTAGAAAACTAATTTTCGACGTAATTGTTGTAAACTTTCTGCTTTCAATCAAACTTCTAATTTGTAAAATTTCTAGATTTATTAACAGAAATAAAAAATTTTAGGATAGAATCTTCAAAACTTCTAATTATGTATCAGATCAGTTATCAAATTAGGCTTTCAGAGTTCAGCAGAGTCGTTCATTTGATTTCAGTTCTAAGAAATCAAATTTTGAGCTGATTTTAACAAAAGCATTCATTCGAAATTGAAACTTCAGAAATTCAGAGCTGATTGAATAGAATAGTATAAATTATTGTAGCGTAAAATACCTAGGTATGTATACCAGAACCAGATTTAATTAAACTTACTTGGACAATTGCACTGCGTTTCCCTTTTCCTCCTATCTTCATCATTTTCTTGGCAAATGTAATTCTAATTAATGGAAATGAATCAAAAAAGTTTCAAAAATCCAGTAAAAATACAACTTACCCTATTTCTTCCAAGAATTTCGTCCTCATTAATGTCCAAAAGATCAATATCAGGATCAGTCAATTTTTCTGTCGAAACTTTTAGAGACAAAAAGAGAAGAAATATCAAAACTATTTTGAAATTCATTTTAATTAGGGAAAGGTACAAACAAACTAACTAACTATTATTGGGCTTTATACTTTTTGCATTGAAATTGAAAGCTAGACTGAAATTTTTTAAACAATACTTAATTGGCATATGAAATATTCGTGGATCTGATCAAACAATTTATACCATTTTCGCTAATTTTTATCTAGTTAGTTATATGTAAATTTAATATTTATATTTACTTTTATGTTTGCGAATTATTCTTTGACTCATACCCATAAATATACACTCAGGTATAATATTAATTGCAGACAGGCATTTTTAGTCCAGAGATAAAGAACCTTGTTGACTATTAAAATAAGTAAGTAGGTATGCATGTTCATAAGTGCTTATAAGTAAATATCGTATACTTGTTTCTAAAAACATAATAATGTATTAAATTCTATTCAAGTAAGGTTATATTATACTTAAATTAGATACACAATATACACACACCCCCCATTTCTCAGGAAATTCCATCATTCGATTGACTACTGAAGAATTTTTAGAATTAAACTGACACTGGCTGGGATTTTTTGAATATTTTTTACTTTATATTTACTTTAAATATAACTTGTATTTTTAAAGCTAAAAAATGTTATGCGTCCTAATTGAAAGTAATTGATAAAATTCAATAATTCCTTTATTTATCTGTTGATACTGATTGATGCTTAAACTACTGTGCTGATATGTAATCCAATAATAAGTGCATTTACCTGTTTATTATGTTACTTGATTGACTTTTCTAGGTGCATATTTGAAGTTTTATGTCGTATCATTAACGTTTTATTGAAAAATATGGCCAATTACTACTAGCCACTAGCTTTAGCTGTATTTACTTTTACTAGATAATATATGATTTAGATTTAGATTAGCATTTAGCTGAGTTTTTTGGGCTATGATTAAGTTATTTTAATTAATATTTGTAAACAGAGATATAGATAAAATTCCGAACAAAATTAGGCCATTAATTCCAATAACTCATCATAGTGTTAGGTTAATTGTGGCAGAATAATTTGCAATTAAGATTAAATAGAATAGAATAACTACTTATATGTGCATACACGGATACATACATATACAATTATTATAGGTATGTGTAATTGTCCAGATAGTAGATAGGGTATATTATGAATAAGATAGCTCAAACCTATACTGATTCTCATTATACATACGTGTATTTAAAAGTACAAGTACGTAATTAAATAAAATAAAATAAATTTAATCTTTAATTGCACTTGCTAATTGCTAATTGACGTATGTATGACTGATTTTGTTTAATAGATTTACTGTAATTAATATGACTAGTTAACGACTATCTGTAAGGTTGATTTCGGTGTCATTTCTAATTTTGTTCTGCTTTTTATGCAAAAAACATACATACCTATAAGTAGGTAGGTAAGACTAGTAGGTATATTTATATAGGTTATAGGTCTAGTCTATAGCTAGTTATTAGTTAACCAAAGACTATTCCGATATTTACTTAACTTTTATTGAACTTGTATTGAGATTTGAGAGAGATTGTGTTGTTAAAATGAATATTTTGTCAATATCCGTAATCCCAAATCCGTATTGCTAGGAATCAATTTTTTAGCCTCGTTTTTGTAAGGATATTTCGATAATAATTGCATTATCTTGATTAATTGTTTAGGTATTGTTTGTATCTGTAATCTGTACAAGGTACTATAGTACTTACTTGCACACTTGCATATCTTAAAATATATGTTTATTTTGTAAAAATACTGTTAAATAACATAGTAGGTATAGTATGGATTTGGTTTTTTTATAAGAAAGCTTCAAAAAAATGCAAAAAAAGGCAAATTATGAATCCCTTTTTTGGTAGTCGGTCACAAAACTTGAGAAATTGTGATTTTTGGTTTTCTCATTTCTGTTGATTTGCAAATTGAAAATGGAAATTGCGGGGCGTTTTGAGATTTTGGAAAAAAATTCTCACTTTGAATTTTGACTCAAAATTCTTTTTGTTTGAAAATGTCACTTTCCAACTTTTTCATCTCGATTTTGCTGCTAATTATTTTGTTAATTGTCCCACATGGTGGTGGTGAGTCAAAAGGAGTGGACAAGGGGACCGTGGTGGGGAATACAAGGCCCTCGTGGAAAATACCGATTAAGAAAGTACATGGTTTCCGAACGGTCAATTGGTGTGTCAAAGGTGACGAACCTGAATTTGGAAAATTCCCCTACAGTCAGTTTCAGTGAGTTTAAAATTAAATAAAAGTCATTAATTATCTCTATTTTACAATTTATTTTATATTCTAGGTATGCTTTGAGAGACACTTCAAAACTTTTAACACCTGAAGACAATATTGTAAGTTAAAACCTACATAAAATGTTAGGTATAAGGTGCTCTTAATAAAGGCCTATTTCAGTATTTCTCAATAGGGTGGGTACCCACTACCCCCTAACCTAAGATTGATTGAAGTTTTTACCTAAAAAAGATAATTTTTTGTTTTTTTAGAATGCATCAGTCTACACATTCAATCTTTACCAAATTGAGACAAAATTGCCAAGTGCTGAGACGAAGGACACGGGACTAAATTTTCATGTTAATATTGCTCACATGTCACTTAAAGCTGAAGTTCAAACGAATGGTATGGCCCATGGTCTTGGTACTAATCTCGAATAATTAAATCATTAATTCGATCTATATTAATTAGCCAAAAGTGAGAACCAGCCGGCAAAGTTACAAGGTTTAATTGTCCAGGCTAATTACAATCCACATGGAATTGGTAAAATTAGAAAGTGACTAGAAATAAAAGCTTTTATACAAATAATTATATTTTTTGTCAGGTTTGCCAACTGGTATATGGTATGATGATCATAAATCTCCATGTAGTGATTGTAAAAAACCTGCTGGTATGTTTTAAAGATGATCTTGATTTGATTTCGATTTATCAAATTACATTACTTTTAGGTGAAGCTCTACCTTGTAGAAAGAGATCCAAGTTTTCCTTAGTGGTAAATTATAAATTCTCTTAACTATCAATAGTAAGTACTCGTAGGGTATATTATACAACGTATTATTTTTGCGATATTTTATTTTTTGCAGCATCCAACCATTTTAATATGGCACTATATGATGGATGGTCCAGTAAGTTCTTCATTTACATTAGCATTTTCAAAAAAAATTGTATAAATTTTTTTACCATATTTTTAGGAAGGATGGAAGGATGAAGCTGGTAATGGTACTGGTAGTGGTGCTGGCAATAGATCATCATCAGATGCGGATGCAGGTGCGGGTGATTCTGGCGAGGATGATGATGAGAATGAGAATGGAAAAGGTCATACTCGGATAGGAAACGAGTGGGGACCTTCTGATGAAATCCATGGTAAACTTTCTTTAATTTAATAGAGACAATCAACTTTTTTAATAGATAGATATATCAAGTAAATTGAAATATTCTATTATGTGTTATTATTCAACTTAAACTCTTGTAATCTAAACTTTCAGGAACTTTTCAATGGTTTTTTCCACCATGTGTAGCTACGAGACTTATTGAATTTCAGTAAGTTCTATAATTAATTATTACAATTACCTACTAATCAACAATCAACTACACAAAAAAGTTTAAAAAATAGATGAATGCTTTTAAGAATAACAATACGAGTATTTTTGATTGATTTTATTTTATTTATCTTTTCAGAATTCTTGCAGTTCATAGTTTTGAACACGGAAAGTTCTATCATCAAAGATTTGGTCCTTTCGAAATGCCTTATGAGAAGCATCATAGTGAAACAAAAGGGCGTCCTTTAAACACGCCAACTCCGTCTTATCCACATGTGAAGAATTTTACAAGATGTGACACAAAAGATCTTTTAAATGCAAGAATAATTGTAAGCACATAGTTATATAATATTATCCATTTATTATAGTTTCATTATGTAAAATTATTGGTACTAGTACCAATATAATATAGGGTACTAATGTATTTTTTGTTGAACAGGAAGATTCTTTTGAGTATAGCAGAACTTATGATAAGTGTCTTAGGAGCAGAAAGGCATCTAAAAGTTTGGATCAAGAATGTCCCTCTGATCCCTCACATGCCTACTGTACTGAAACGAACAATCGACAGTTCTACTATCCATATCAATTGGCCAAATGTGATGGTGAATATCCCTGTGAAGATGATTCTGAAAGATTTGAGCACATCGATTGGGAGAATCGAAAAAGAGCCATAAAGAGATCTCTACATGGTAAGAAGAATAGACTAAATGCAAAAATAGTTATCCTTATTATAATATATTTTTTTCATTTTTAGGAGCAATAAACATCTTTGCAAATTTTTGCTTCAATCCTATCTTTATAATTGTTGCAAGATTTTATAAAGAAACTTTTAATATGCATGAATATCGAGGTGCAAAATTGTGGTATTGGGTAAGTTTCTCTAAAATGAGTAGGTAATTGTAATAATGTTTACAATGTATTATTCTTCAGAAATCTTTTATTTTTTCAGATTCACATGATTGGATCTTCAGTTATGGCAATTCTTATGTATTTCGGATACTTTCAGCCTGGATTTGTTAGTATGGAGGATACACATGTTATCTTGGGGAATATCTTCATGTTTTTCCTCGTCATTTCTTTCTGCACGGCTTGGGCTAGACATAAAAATCACAAGTGTAGTATGGTCGTAGGTAAATTCAAGAAAATTGGCAAATACCTTAGAAGTAGAAGTTTTAAAATTTTTATTTTATGAAATTTTTTTGTAGAGTTTATTCATGGATTTTCTGGATATACTAATCTAGGACTAGCAAGTAACTTATTTTAAAATAGTGCTATCATTTAAAAAAAACTAACTGACCATTTATTCAAATTAGTTGCCTGTTTGTATACAGCTCCAGGTATTTTTTTAAGAATCATCTTAATTTAACTAACATTAACATACATATTTCTAAATCCATTCCAGGAATGTTAGAAAGTCCAGTCATCATATGCATGTGGGTTATTGTTGTTGTGTTCCTTTTATTTTTCATTGCACTAGAGGTAAATACATGTAAAAAAAACTCTATTTATTAAAAGCTTATTTATGAAATGCCTTGTCAAATTCCAGGTTCATTATTGCATTATGGATAACAAATATGGGGTACAACCACGACGAAAACATTTTCCTACAATAGTGCCAATTTTCTACGATCTCCATGTTCCGGTAATAATTTAATTTTAATAAACCTAAAATAGCCATCAATTTTCTAACCTACCTACCAATTGCATTTTATAGGGTAACAAAGCAAGGATAATTGCTCTAATAGTGTTCAGCTGTATCGTGTTCCTTATTTGCTTCATTATGCTATTCATTTCTCCACCATCCTCGAGAGGAACTTACTAAACTAATTATCCTTATTTATCTTTCATTTATTTTTGATAAAATGTTGTCAGTTTATTGCGTTATTCAGTCTATATACAAAGTAGGGTACTTTACTTTTTAAAGCATTAATAAATCTCTACTCTACTTATTATAAATAGATAAGTAGGTATACATAGGGTACCTATAAATAGGGTACCTAATACAAATAATATACTTTCATTAATAAAAAGAATTCTAAACAAACTAATGTATAAATCATTTTGGTAAGATAAGAAATATAAAAATATAACAATTTATTTTATATATTATGTTAGGTACATTTACATAACTGATTTTAAATTTTAAGGTCAAATAATTTACACATAAAGTAGGTAGCTTATAGGATGGTACAAGCACTACTTTTAACACTTTCACCCACATTAATACTAGTAGAGCCAGCTCTTCTGCGTCCACCCTCACTCGTGCTATTCAAGTTTGTTGTATTTTTGTTATTATTATTGTTATTAGTCCTTTGATGATTTCTCGAGGAGAAAAAGTTCTCATGACTTGATAAAAAACAAGAAATTAGTCACTTATTAGTCAAGGAGGATGAAGTAGTATATTTCCATAAGGGTAGATCTATAGTTTTTGGTATTTTGTAATTGATAGAATACTAAAATGCTACCTACCTTTTACTAGTTGTTAAAAACTTTCGAGTTCCAGTATTTGTAGGCTTATTTGCTATGAAATCCTTCCCGTCCCATCTGTATCCGTTTTGAGATTTATGCAAAAGAATTCTGAAAACAAAAAAAATCAATTTGTAAAGTTCTTATTTTTACCCCAATTTCCGAACAAAAATTTTGCATATTTTACTCTGTACATACCTGTAAATCCCAGTGACATGACTTTTGATCCCTAATTCTCTGTGTATTTTGAGCACATCTTCAGACACCCCAATTTCCTTCAGAATTTTAAAACTCCTAGTCTCATCATATGAAATGAGATTATTTTTGACATGTTCTTTAAAAAGGTACCAAAAAGAGATCAGATTTTTATTTACAGAATATATACGCTGTATTGCATTTTTGATAAAGTAAATTACCTTCAGTTGGAATATTTGGTAGTAGTTTATTCTCCATATAAAAACGATTTTGAACCATTGGGATAATTTTTCCATTATTTTCGATGGTACAAATGCCTTTAAGCCAAGGGTGGCCAATTATCTCTGGAATGCTAATTCGTCTGATGGGTAATTGTTGTAAAATTAATTGGCATAAATGGATGAACGAGTCAGAGGCTTTTTCAGGAATCTCATAAACACCTTTAAAAATAGTCTCAATAATTCATATGTCTCTAGTTGATCAAATAAGCCAATTTAGATAATTAGATAATTGTCATACCTGCTAATATGGCTTGTTTAAGTATGGGGATCGATGAACCTATTTTGTAAAAAACGTTAAAAAGATTTTGATGTTTAATTGCTTCAAGGGTTGAATAAATTATGAGGTACCATGAAATGGAAAGCATCCTGCTACCATAAAGTACAGTATTACACCTAAAAGTATAATTCAAGAAAATATCTATTATGTTGAACTTTAGGTACCTTTTTAATTGCTTTTATTTATTTAGGTATTTACCTAAGGCCCAAATATCAACAGCTTCTCCTTCGTATGATGAATCTTTATACAGTTCGGGTGCAGCATACTTTAAAAATAAAAAAATATATGAAAATTACCTCAAAATATTGAATAATACCCTACCTACACTAGGTATATAGAATGGTAAGTATAGGTACTATTACTTTTAAGAATAATTAATAATTAGGTACTATGTATGTAAATACAAGCAATAAATTGAAAAATTATAGGGTACCGGTGGTGAGCCACAAAATGTCCGAAGCATTTGTCCCTTTGTTGATTTGATAGAAAATCCCAAATCACCCACCTATAGTTAAATGACATAATTAATTGATTATTATGTTAGTAGGTATAGGTATACCTACTTAAATACACTTAATACACTTAATTTATTTTCTTTTTTGCATAATTTTTGGCAAACAAATTGACAAAAGGTGTTCTTTTGATAAAGCAATTAAAAAGATTTGAATAGAGATCTAATCATGATTGATTAGCAAATATAAAAAAGCTAATTCTAATCGATTTTTTTAGAAATTAATCTAATCATCCTTGAATTTGAAAGGACTTTTTAAGTAGGTAATTTTCTTGGACTTTGTTAAATTGACAGTTTTATTCTATTCTGAAATTTTTGGTGCATTAAAATTTTCATAAATTACTTATTACACGTGACGTGTATGTATTTATTGGCTAATAAAAAATAATTGAATTTTTTTATATTAACAGTAGGGTACTTACCTTTATTACAGTTTGAGTAGCGAAAAAAATATTTTCGCATTTTAAATCTCTATGTATTATCCCATTTGCATGCTGAAATATAAGATAACATTTGATAATAAAAATTAGCTTTTTAATATTTAATTAGTTTTGAAATTTCGACAAGTTGTATATTTAAAGTTATAGGTAGTAGCTAGTTAGTTAGTATCCCTAACTTATAAGTACAACTTACAACTACAGCCCACTTATTAATCGTAGGAGTAGTAGAATTGATAATTGCATATAGGTAGGAAGGAGGTATTAGAAGCTTTATTGATTTACTGTCATGTCAGTTTAAAGGTCATTTTTCAATTATGCACGAGAAAAGACATAAAATAAATCAAAATTCCAGTAAATACTACACTATATGTATAATAAAAGTCATTTAAAACTTTTATGAGTAAACAAAAAGTTAAATTTTTTTATCTCTTTTAATATTTAACCTAACTTTTACAGTAATACTACTAACGAATCAGCTATCTAATAATATTAAGCTCTTCTTACTGATATACCTAGGTACTACTTGTACCTAGTAGCTATCAAATAATTTGGTATGCTATATGTATACCACTGCCCGATTTTAATTAGTCAAGATTATTGTTTTTACTAAAATTTAAAACATTTTAAACTTATATTATTCACATGACATGTAATTTAATGAGATAAAAGAAAAGAAAATCAGAAATATCAGACAGTAATAAGGGTAGGGGGGAACTAGTTCAATTTCTCATTTTGACCTGACATTATTATCTTTGACTTACTATTTAACACAGATTTGAATTTGAGACAATTTATCTTATCTAATATAAAAATCTTAGGTATATTCTTTTTGTATCAAAATTGGTCAGATTTTTAAAAATGTAGTTTAGCATTTTAACCATTCCTATATCATATTGCATAATCAAAATGTTGGATAAAAATAAGAAACTGTAATTACAAATTTTGTTTATTATGCTAATATCTAAAGAGAATATTATAGTAAGAATCCTACCCATATATTCTAAATTCTAATGCTAATGATTTGACTATAGTAAAAATATTGCATAACATTTCACAAATCAATATTGAAATTATCAATTAATTTGCAGGTAAAGGTACAGTACATACATATATGTAGGGTAGGGCCTATTGCATATACATATTTGCTTGTTACAAATAAAATAATTAATTAAATTCTAATTTCAAGTGCAAGGAAATGTCAAATACAGAATAAGTTAATGAAAATTAGGCAGGACATACCATAAAAGAGACCGCACTCAAAATTTGTCGGAAAATCGGCTTGGCTTCCGCCTCTGTCAGTTTTTCTTTGAGTTTTGTCATTGAATATAAATCCCCTGAAACACCATATAAGGAATATCAGATTACACGCGCACACAATTAATTTAAGATACATTAACAAATAATTTCTAATATTCAGTAGTAAGTCACAAAATCATTAATGATTACCTCCAGGAGCCAATTCGGATATGAGAAATAATTTTTCCGGGGTCTCGATTACTTCATACAGCCTTTTACAGTCACAAAAAACAAAAAAAAATCAATTAATGCATCTAATAGAGTATAGTAAAAATTGTCAACTTCATGTGGTCATTAATTATTTAAGGTTCATGACCAAGGTCCTCAAGTCAAGTGAAGGACATTATGTATAAATCCCATTTAAAAGTTAACTAAACTGACCTAATGATATTTGGATGGCTTAGTGATTCCATATTGGTTATTTCCCTCGCCAGCATTTTTTCCATTCGCTGCTCGATTCGGCTTTTCTCAATGATTTTGACAGCTACTTTAACTGCACAAGATTAGAAATCAAAAGTTAATAATCCTTTATAAAGTGCCTACAATTATTTATCTACATTGTGATTTGTACTATGTATTTTGTAATTAAGCTTTTAACATAATTTGTTTTTCTCCAAAAACAAAAGCAAATTCTACGACGTCATGTTTTCAAAGTCTTGAGTCTTGGGATTTTTACAAGAGAATTTCGAGTAATTAAAGGCTCGAACCTAAACTGCTTATATGTATGTATATAGATCCTCTTTTTTGATATAAAAATCGTTAATGACGATTAAACAAGTTAAACAAGGCAAGTTGCCGACTCGAACGATTTGATGGTGACGATTTGGAATTCATTCGAATCGGAAATTGGATCTGGGACTAGAAAATAACTACCAATACATATACATAGTAATTCATAAGGGGTTTATTTATAAGTAAATTGGTTAAAGTTAAATCTCATTGTAAGAGTATTTTGAATTTTCAAACTTCAAGTGTTTATTTTTGCATTCGCATACTCGAGTATTTGTGAGATTTTAAAAGTATAAAAATCTCAGAAATATTGCTCCAAATAAACGCTCACGCAAAGAATCATTCAGCCTTTTTTACTTAAATATCAAAATTGTCTTGATTTTAAATCTCTAATTTGTGGTTAAATATGAACAGTACGTCCTACCTGTATAAAATACAAAAAGACTGGTAATACTATATACATACGGATTTGTAGATTTTAGAAAAGGGTAACTATACATTTGGATTTATGATCTGGCAATGAAAGGTTCAAAATTCGAAAAATTTCTACAAGTTACAAACACAAGTAGGTACTAGGTACCCTACTTATTACCTACTACCTACCTATCTATTCGAGGTCAATAGGTATTCGAATTTACTTCAGCTCTAAAAAACCTGAGTTCGATTATCATACGCTAAATTTTTACAATTGATATCAAAATTACAATATTACAGACTCGACTCGTCTCAAGGACTTTCACCAAGGACTTTCACCTACAGATAGACTTGATTTTAAAAATTCGAATTCCAAATTCGAGTTGTGTTAAATCTCCATAATAGAAATCTTCAATATCTTCAATATTTTGGATCCTATAATTATTTATTATGGGAATAGAATAGGAATATAGAATAAAATGAATTTTTGAAAGAAAATTAAGAACTGTAAATATCCCCTTTTATAACTAACTCTGCGTATACAGTCATTCGAACCAGTTGAAAGCCAATTTTTACTACCAAAGTATTACGTGTATTATTTATTATTCTATTTTATATAAGTTATAGTACCCTACTCTACGAGTTTAAGGTGTACTAGTAGTACTAGTCTAGTTAGTACGATAGTATTTGTATAGTGCACTTAAGGCTATGAGATCGAATCTTGAAAAATTTGAGATAAATTTTCAATGCAAGTTGAGGTTGAGGTTTGAAAAACTTGCATTGGATTTTTACTGGATATTGAAATCTTAACTTTGAGGATTTATCCTCTCAATTTCCTTGGGAGATAAAAAAGTGAATTGCGCGATTGGCGATTTCAATTTATTTTGGCAAATACCACCAATACATAATAATTAGACCTTTGGTCAAAAAATACCAAACATGTTAATGCCTTGAATTCAAAATAGTATTTTGAAAGCTTATTACTACAATTGCATTTACTTATGCCAAATAATAATAGTAGTAATAATAAACTTTCTCCACCTTGAATTTTCCTTGAAAAATTATTCGGTAGGGACCTTACTCAATTTCGCACAATTTTATTGCCTTCAATACACATATTTTAATGACCAAGATTTGATCTTGAGGTTGATCATTTAATAAATTTTATAATTAGCAAATTTCCGAGTAAAAATTACCAAATCATAAATTTTTACTACATATAATCAATAATGGCGATTGATATGGTACTCGTAGGTAAAAGACTTTATTAATGAAATAATGATTTAACTAGAAATTGTAACTTAAACCTTAAATACTTTGTTGGAATAAAGTTATAGGGTACTCGTATCTATCTTATAAGTTAATTTGCCTATTGATTAAAATAATAATAATGCGCAACCGATTGAATTTTGATTAATTCTCAGAATTAGTTTCAAAACTACCTATATTAATTTCAGCTAATAAATAAGGAATATATTACATAAGTACATAATATTATGCTAATGATCAATATAATATCATCAACGAGTTCTCAAAGTTATTAGATAAAGTAGGTACTCGTATATCATGATTTTGCAAGAATTGAAAGATTTTCTAACCTTTTGGGTTTCATTTTTTGTCTGCGAACTTTTAGGTAGGACTTGTAAATCTCGACTAATTACCTAGTAGGTAACATCTATACCTATAACCTTTTAATTTCTCGTAGGAGTATGTATATTATTGATTATTGTCTTTTATTTCAATAATTCTTAAGTAGAGATGGCAATTCGTGTTATCGACGTGTATTCGATAACACGACCAAAAATACACGACTTCCGACTCGTGTAATTC
>JAQIXA010002346.1:0-18354 GCA_034699045.1 Nanhermannia cf. coronata Gr-Ori-00579 | reverse complement strand
GACAGACAGACAGACGGACGGACATGGCAAACGCTATAGCCCTTTTTTCCCATTTTCAATGGGTGCGGGCTAATAATCGGCTAATATCTTACTCCCAAGGACTTTTTCCTTCACCCCAAGGTGATGCAGCAAGTCCTGGAACAATTTCCAGCAATTCTGTTTTCGTAAAATATTGAGAATTAATACAAAGTCCAAGATCACGAGGATTGAGAACCTTCACGTGAGATTCGATTGAGAAATCCTTTTCTCGAGACCAAAAATAATATCCAAACCAAGGATGAAAATACTGTTTAAGTTCGGGGTAAGCCAATGTATTTCCAGCTACTTTCAGATTCACCATCTGATCCATAACAGCACCACGGATATTTTCAATGTCCATCCGGCCTTCAACACCCATCCAGGTCAGGATATTATTTCTTGGTGCTGTTGTCATTTTGTCAACTGTGAACATGGCCGAAGCAGGCTGAACCATTTGAACGAGATCATCAGGACGAAATATCTTGGACAGAAATTTTACAAAATTCCTCAGCAGTGCTAAGGGTATTCCAAATAACAGTAATAGAAGGGTAACTATTAAAAATATCACAAATCCTAGAAATATGAATAGAAATTGCCTACTAAATCTTTCGCAAATTGGTCTTGTCTTCATTTTAAAACTTTTTGACTCTTGGGTTTTTATAGTATCTAATATAAAGATAAATATACTTTTAAGTGTGAATGCACTGTAAGGAAATAACAACAACTCGTTGATTTTTCTGATTAGTATCTCAAAATTATTATTGTTTATACTATACTACTTTGTGAAGATTTAAAAAGATTTGATAATCTCGAGTCTATTCTAAAATAGGGTTAGATTAAGATTACAAATTTTCTATTTTGTTATGTGTTGTTTGTAAAGGGTCGATTTAATGGTTTATTATTTATTTAGCTGAATCATCTGCCTAAAAACCCCATTTCCAATTTCCATTTACATAAATATCCATGTAGCTTTTTCAAGATTATTTTATAACAATCTAGGTACCTACTGTTTCATTTTCATATACAACTCTGTATAGTTTGTATACTCCGTAATATAGTATACTCAAAAAACATAGGTACTTGCATGTATTTTACTACCTACTTACTAGTCAAATGTAATATTACAAGGGACCTATAAGAAAAGAAAAAAATGACATGACTTTAATGACAACCTCTAAAATCTTATACTACCGAGTTACATTATGGCATCATGTACTATACGTAATAAGGAACACACTAGTATTTATCAAGTTTAAACTGGTATAAAAATAAAATTATGAGATATTTTATAAGCAATCAAAGAGTATTTACAGATAAGTCAAAAACGATTTGTACTATTAGTATTGTAAGTAGTGAGTATAATCATAGCAAGAATAAATTTTTGCAAATTGCATAGCAAACCGAATTCCAATTGTTGCGGCACAAAAGAAAAACCTTGGGATCTTTTATAATGATTTGGAAAATTGGGAATTCTGGAACCATTTAAGACATGGCTCTATATACTTATTCATTAAATTACAAAAAAAATTAAAGCTACATAAAAAATTTGCAGTATAGGTAATATCAGTAAGATATATATACTTAGGTCCAAATAGTAGCAAATTTTCTTGACAAACTATAAATATGTTAGTCAGTGTGTCTAATTTTGTGGGGTTTTGATTTTATTTTGAAATTTTTTTTTATTTACAAGATTTTTAATAGGCAAAAAACCTAGGTACAAGTGAAATTACTTTGAATGAATAATCAGATTTTGAGCAGATTATTTAAAAAAAAGGTTTACTACTGTTATACATGTAGTATCTACGAGTATATGGGTAATATTAAGCAAGGGCAAGGTTAAACTGAGGACACAAGTAATTGAATAAGTTGTATCTGCAGATTTAATCTTCAGGTTCATCTGCAGATTCTTCATCAATAGCTTCATCATTATCCTCAAGTTCCTTAAATAATATTAGTATATGTATATTAGTATATATATATAAATTTGAATTAAAAATTCCAAAAATCTTATTCAAATATAAAAATCCTACCTTATTTGATTGATCAATTATCTCATCACTATCATCCCACTTATCATCTGGTAAATACAAATCCAAAACTCTCAACGATTTTTTACTTTTTAAAAGACTAATATCAAATTGATCATTTTCCTCAGCATCTTCGAATTGTTCATCCATTATCATTGGTTCTGAAACAGATTCTGGTTCTTGTTCTGATTTTGGAACTCCTACAAGACACATTTTTCCATCTCGAATTGTATAATGTACTTTATGTCCATCACCCTTCTGTGAGTTCCCAAAAATTCGCCTAACTTTCTCATCAACCTTTTCAGCAAATTCTGGTAGATCTGACAAACTCATTTCAGAAAATCGGCTGTACACTTGTTCTTTTGAGAGTCCTTTGAAACCGATTGAGGATTCTTGACAAACACCTGAACCCATATAGGGTTCTCCCAGTTGATGAGATGCTGCTAAAATCCTTGATAAAGTTACATCATTTTCAGTTGTTCTATTTCGATCCTTTTCATTCTCATTATTTTCAAGTTCTAACTCTCCAGCCTCTGGATGCATTTTTCCTTTATCTAATCTCTCAAGGTTTGGTAATAAAGCTCCAATCTCTTCTCTAAAATTAAAATAATCAAATTAAGGAATTCTTCCAAATGCCTATACCAGACTCAATTTCGTTCGATATAGAGATATTTCGCTACAAAGGGTCTGATTTGCATGCAAAACATTAAAGGTACCTGTAGGCACCTTTAATGTTTTTCTCGTAGACGTGAGGTTGTTAAATTCCTTTTTATTTGAATTTTACCTGAAATTCTCAATTGATTCGATTGGATTTCCCGTAAGTATGAGTGTTTTCAAATTCGGGCAATTTTGTAAATCTCTTATATCATCCAAAGACTTGATTTCATTATTCATTAAATTGAGATAATCAAGTCTCATAAGTGGTGGAAAGTTTTGCAAATTTTTTATCTTATTCTGGCGAGCATGTAGATAGGTTATTTCTGGACATTTTTCGATCCCCTTAAGATCTTGAATTGAATTTCCAGCCTGTTAAAACATACATTTAATCCAAGTTTATAGATATGTAGGGTACCATATAAACCGTGAGAATTACAATGAAAAGGTTATTCAAAGTTGAAGATTCGAGATCCTCCAAACTTGTCAGGCTATTCCAGTGTAAATCCAGAGTAATTATTTTAGGAAAAATGGCATCATTTATCTGCTCAATTTTCCCAATCGAATTATCAGATAGTTGAAGATATGAAATCCCATTTGGTTCAAATCCAACTGTTGAATTGATTGGGTTTTTACTCAAATTGAGTATTTTCAAATATTTCAGATTTAATTGTGAGACACTTGACACTCGCTGGATAAGATTTCCTTCCAAATTTAGTACTTCAAGATAGGTAATTGACTTCAAGGGCAGCAAATTCTCGTCATTTAGTTTATTCCAGGACAAATCGATAATTCTGAGGTGGATATAACTTTCAATCAAGTCAATATTTTCTAGATTCCTACATAAAATATCATTTTAATACTCAATGCTTAATTATACTATATCAGAGCATAGGTGATGATATTTTTGTACAGATTTGACACGTCTAGATCGATGTAAGCATATTGATGGTTCTCTAAAGCTCGGCCAACTTTTGAAAGTCCATTTATGACTATTTCTTTTGTTAATGCACCCTATACCAAAAGCCCAAAATTGTAATAATTTATATATAAAACATAAATTTTGAATATAATTTGACTTGACCTGAGCAATTTCATCAGAAGGACTATCTTTATCATCATCATCTCCCAAATCCAAAACTCGCAACGACTTTTTACTCTTTAGTTTTGATCTTATATCTTCTTCTATTTCAAAACCTGACATAGATTCCATTTTGAGTAATTTTTTGAAAAATTTCAAAAAACAATTCTGAGCCTAAATACTCGTCCAATACTTGTACTCTAACTTTTTCTATTTAAGAAAAAAAGTTCATAGAAACTTAAAGATTATAAAGTTTTTGGTTTAGATCAAGACCGTTTATTACTCGTACAGTATATACACAATCAAAATATCGCATCGGTGTTTTTTGATAGTTTATTTTCATGATCAGTCGATTCTTATGTAATTCTAAAATTTATAATACATCAAGTACCCTACCTATATGCATTTATCTATAACCTCAATACAATTTTGAGTAATGATTACCCTACTACAGAATAGGTACTACTACTACGATACTATATTTTAAACTGAATTGGCATTGGTATCTAAAGAGTAGCTTCGGTTTTAAATTACATTATTAGGGCTATTACAAGACAATTGATAATTTATTGTATCTATTCTGTAATCAGTAATTAACTAATTAACTAATTAAAATACTTATTATTCGGATGTGTACGTAGTTTAAATCAAATGTATGTAATCGATAGAAATTATAAACTGTTATTTGAATATAATAGGCATTAAAATTAGAGAAAGAGAAACCATTAACTTAAGCGTATTCGTAAATTAAATGTAAAAATTCTTGTTTCAAATAATTTAAAACATTTCTTGGAAAAGTTTAAAAATTCTCAGTTAGGTAGATATATATATTATAGCTAATGCTACGGGTAAAATGTAATATTCATATTTGATCAGCAATAATGCCTTATTCAGTCCTTTGGTTTTACTTTTTTGAAGTTGAATCACCTAATAAGGAAATATAAACATTTTATCATTAAAAAAAGTAGGTAAAGGTTATCAATTCAATAAAAGTACCTAGTATATATTTGATAAACTTACATTTTTAAGAGTGCATATATGAATCTGTTTCTGTTACATCTTATTGATAAATCTGATTAGGTAAAAAGGTGTTGAAAATACCACAAAACATGGGAATAAAATGATGCAAAATAGAATCATAAGTAGATTAAAGAATTTTTCAAGAACTCCATTAAGACCTCCATGAATCATATTATTCTCCTTTTTGGTCAATTGTTCAGATCTAGAAACAAAAAAAAAATTTGAAATATTTTCAAAAATACACATATGTAGGTACTACTTATCTACTAACTTAAATAGCAAATATGTAAAGTAAGCATCAGTATAATTATAATTTACTTACCTGATTATTTGAAGTAAAAAATTCTTGAAAACTCTCTAAATATATCGAGAAATCTCCTAACCAGCCGTGTTTCCGGTCTATAGCACCGATGGCTGACTGATGATGCACAAAACTAATACGGCTTTGCAAAAAATTTGAATTAAAAGAAAAATGTGCGTTTCATTTGCAAGTGTTGAGGCTCACAAATTGAAATAAAACCTACCTAGGTACTACCTAAATACTCTTACATACACAGATACTTACCTATATTTTTATATAATCTACTAGAGCTTAACATAAAAGCTATCTACATTTCACTTACATTTGAGTGAAATACTTATTACTTATTAGGATTATGTACATACAAAATGTTGTAGGTAGAATGATACAAGAGTGTAAAAAATCACTTATTCAGTATAAAATAGTCAAAGTGAAGTACCTACATTTACACTAGATAGTAGAGTAGAAATTGATGTTCTTATAATTAATCGTACAATTTTTTGGCTATATAGAGAATTTCAAGGTCTTTTTCCAACTGGTTTGGCACACAGACAACTTGTTAAATATTTTGTACTAGTCTCTACTTATACGGATATTCTGTACTCGTAGTAAAGTATCTACTTATAGTTGAAAAGTCCAGACAAAATGTGACTCAATAAAAGTAAATAGATATCTATGTATGTATGAACATGTAAATTGACAAAAATATTGTTATTTTATAAACTGGTTAAATTGAAATGTGTAAATTTAGATAGGTACTTGATTTGTATAGCAAGTAACAGGACACGAGTTGTTTTTTTCTATTTAGGTACATAAACTTAATTTAATTGCTGAATTCTGATTTTGCATCAAATTACATGCAAACTAATTTTAAGTTCATTTCCTACATAAGGATTTATGTAAAGTAAACTGTTACAAATTATATGAGAAAACAGTATAATGTATGTTGTACTTTTTTGCATAAATATTTATAAAAATGGAACAAGGTGTATTTGAAATAGTTTATATTTATTATTTTCTGACTATTTTATGCATTATTTACAAAGTATTAGTAAAGGTATTTAAACTAGATCTTGATTAAATTTAGTAAAATTGTGAAGCTCTTGAGTAATGTTATTCATAAGTTCTTGAACTTTCGATTGAGTATTTATTATTGCGTTATTTACTCCCATATTCAGCTTTAATTTCCCATTGTAACTTAATAGAGAGATTCCAAAACCTAAATTATGTAAAATATTTATAAATTACCTACATATTTTGAAAGCTAAATTTGATTATTGAACCTAAATTTCCATAGCCTAGCCCACCACCGAAACTTGCATCTAGGACAGGATATCCGAAAATATTTGATTCGACTAAAAATATATATTTAAAAAAAAGTTTAAAATGTTATTTTACGAATTGTACAGATAGAATGCTTACAGCCTGGAATTTTCCCTGGACCAGGGAAATTTGACATGATAATTGTAGTGATATTATTGGATACGAAATATTTCATTACACCTGTGGTTAAACCCCCTACCAAGGGCACCAGGTAAAAATTTCTTGTCGGTTCCGTCGATTTTTTGATTTTTTCCCAATTTTTATGACAAAATAAAAGTCTCTCTTGAGCATCCTCAATCCCCAATGGCAATTTTACGATAGAATGAGTCCTAAAATTTTAGAAAAAAATCTTTCAGACCATCATTGAGGCTTCCTATCTAAATTGTATCCACACACTTAGGATTAGTAACTTGAAATTTTGATATTCTT
Organism: Nanhermannia cf. coronata Gr-Ori-00579; assembly: GCA_034699045.1. NCBI lineage: Eukaryota > Metazoa > Arthropoda > Arachnida > Sarcoptiformes > Nanhermanniidae > Nanhermannia > Nanhermannia cf. coronata Gr-Ori-00579. The sequence goes on along the minus strand of JAQIXA010002346.1, from coordinate 11,501 downwards.
TTGCAAAAGATTTAAAGATTTCTTGTGTACAAAATTGGTCAAATTTTCATGTTATATTTTATTGATTAATTAAGATTAAAATAGTTATTTTTAGCAAATTTTCTCATTTTATCTTATCATTAAAAAAGTCTGTTTTATTGACTTAAATAAAAACAAATCAACTGCCTAAATATATAGGCACTCTTATATGTACTCGTATAGAGTAAATATTTGCGTATAGGTATTTAAAAGTCAAATTTTTAGCTCAAAATAATTCGATATTTGGAATCAAAATATTTTGAAATTCTGACAAACTAGAATTTGAAAATAGGATACTCGTACATAGGTATTCCATAATTTAATTAGACATAATAGTCCTTTGATTCGCTGAATTCTGAATTTTAGCCTAAAATTTAATCAATTGAGTAAGTAAAGTCACCAATAATTTCTCAATTTTCTAGTAGGATGATTGGGCCATGGAAGTGGTAGAGCCACATGAATAAATTGAGGCAATTTTATTTGATTTTTTAATCCGAATTCTCTAATCCCACCAGTCAAACCAGCAAGTATACAAGATGTAAAGCTTATTCCTCCATTTAGTTTCCGAATCAAATGAACTTGTGACATTTGAACTAAAGCACTTGCAGGATTTATATTTCTAGCCAATTTCTTATGTGGTAGATGGAAAGGATTGGGTCCATCGTATTCGAATTTATGTCGAATGATCTCATAAGGTGTGAGAAAAAGTGCAGAAATATGATGACAAACTATTTGCAATTTATTTCTATCGATATATCTGGCTCTTGTTGATATCATTTCTTTTTCCTTCTGATTTAGATGAGATTTCGAGACTTGATTCAGAAATATATTAAGAAATGAATATCCATCCGAGAGACCTATAAATATTCCAAATAAATACAAATAAATGTGGAAATTGGAAAAAATGATACATTTAGATAAAGTCTAAATACAAAGAGTCAAATATAAGTTGAGGGAAACTTGAAATTTTGATAATTTTACAATAAATTTTTTATGATTAGTTAATTTAATTGAGTCAAATGTGAAAATTAATGCCAAAATCTGGTATTTCTGTCAAGAAATTATTGTATTTTTTGTATCGTAATAATCGTAATATCATTTTTTTATAACTCTTTCGTTCATATTAATGACAAATTAACAATCTTGCAAAAAATAGCGAAATTATAAGCTTTGATTTTGTCGATTTTACAAAAGGGACCATTTTTAATAAATTTTTATCAAAATTCATATTTTTTGCAAATTTAGATTTTTCTGCGAATAGATGAACCTACTTTTTTTAAATATTATATTTGTAGATACTATCTCAATGAATTTCCTCAATCTATCCTACTTACAATTAGGTATACTGGAGTTAGGTAAGTATTGAATATGAAATATTGACCAAATTTTATTACCATCCATTTAAAGCAATGAAAGTTCAAAGTATTTTGAACTTTGATATCTCAGTTATTAGCCTAAATGTGTATGATTTATTCAAGTCATATTTCAACTTGAGATATGATATCCTCTGAGATTATGATTATGAATAAGCTAGAGAGATTTAGATCTTGTTTGTATTTTGTATTTATTTTTTTATTCTTACCATGATGCACACGAGCAATGAGAACAGATTTTTTTGAAAAAGGATTTCCACCACCAATATTCTCATCCTCTTTTGGCTCAAAATTATTGACAATGATAACTTCCCAAGGAGATTTCTCTCTTTCATATGGGGATTTCACAAGCTCGAGTCGAAGTGAAGCCAACTCTCGTTCATTTATCGAGCAAATCCGAGATTTTTCATAAACCCTCACATGGTTCTCAATACTAAAGTACTCATCCCATCTCCAGAATAAAAATCCACAAAATTTATGATAATACTGCTGAAATTCCGGGTACAGTAGTTGAGATTTACTACACTCACTACTACTGGTACTTTTATGAGGATTACCAATACTAGAACTAGTATTTTGATTTGAATCTTCAGAATCAGATGAAGATTTTGATGCGAGGATAACTTGCTGTAATAATTGTTCCTTAAAATATTTAGGACAAACTTCACCTTCGACGGTTATGCAAATCAACAGGGTACACTTGGGAAATGAAAATATGTCATCGATACCCGAGATTGAACTTCTCGCGGTCAAAATTTTGCCCAAATCTGGTCTAAAATATCTTGTACATCGAGATAAGACAAATCTGAAAGAATATATTGGGACTAAAATGAATAGAAATACAGGTATAATGAATAAAGTGTAGAATAATGTGAGGATTAGTATTAAACACTTTAATCCAATTTTCTTAAAATAAGAATTGAAGCCCATTTTTAGTTTTTTAAAGTTACAAGTACAACTAAAGTCGAAAATAAACTAGCAGATTTGAAACATTAGACAAGTTTATAGGTACTATACATGCCTCTATTTGTTTTTAAAATGAAAGGAAAAATTGAGCAAATATTTTCTTACACGAATACACATAATGAAGAAATATTTCTATACAATTACTCAAAGTCAGAAATTATGAAAATGAAATGAACGCATTTAGATAATTTAACATTTATGAGACAAGGGAAGGGTAATGATAATTTAATATAAACCTTATTCCTTATAAACCTGTCTTACCTTATTTTCTATTGTTTTTAATACTTACCATAATATTTCATGAAATAAGATCAAAGATTTTTAAAGTTCATTTTTTCAAGTATCTTTACTATCATAGAGTCAAGGTTTGCATAGCCAGGCATTTCCTTCTATTGTACTAGTAATACTAGGTCTATTTTAGTATTTACCTATAATACAGATATAAAAATAATATATTATATGTAATGTAATGTAATATATCCTGTCATGACCTTACGCATTCTTTTATTATTATCATATTATACGAAATAATTTATGCTTTTAAAAGTGCAATAAATGTTTATAGGTAGTTGTATAAAATGGATGGCATTGGTTTATAGTTTTACATACTACGAGTATCAAAGGTTATGTTCAATATAAAATTATCTAAAATCTTTGGAAAATCTTTTACAAATTGTGGTTAATAAACTGAAATTGACTTGGCCAATTTAGAAAATGTCCAAAATTGATATTCCTATATGTATTAGATTAGATCGTCTGGGATTGAACCGAAGATAAGTAAATTTCGTTTATACTCTTTAGGTACAGTGCGGTTTACAGTAGGGTATAGTAGGTTATTTGATTTTACGGATGATTTACGGAAATTTCAACCATTTTAATGCCTTTGGGACATAAAGGAAGTGGAAAGGCAGTTTACTGTTCAACAAGGGTATCTAGTTTCTACTCTACCTAATACAAATTGAATCAAAAGGGTCAATTTATTTCAATAATTTACTGAGAATCCGCAAAATTGAATTTTTAGGGAGTCAACAGAATAGTAGTCATATAGGTACTTGTATGTTTAAATACATAATATTACGTAGGTACATTGAAAAAGTTCTAAAAAAACTGGCAATTCTATAAGTAGCTTGTGCTTGTAGGAATTTTTAAAAATTCTATATGCCAAGCGCCAATTGACTAAAACTTAACCAAATGTTTGCAAATATCAACATAATACGACAATAATTTAATTGTTTTTGAGCAATTAAAACTACCTACATACTTAAATTACAATTTCATTGTCTCAATATATGACTGATATTTCCTTAAAAATGTCACACACGATCTATTCAATTAGACTCAAATGTGTAATTATAATTTATTAAAAAAAAGTAATTAGGTCCATTTAAAAAGGCTAAATTGGTCTAGAATCTAGAAATTAAAAGGTTAATTGTAATGCGCATATGTAATATACATAAGTATGATACTCAACATTAAAATATTTATTAGTTTTTAAAATGATTTCAACAATTTTACTACCTACATAGATATTACATAGAATACATTAATTTCGTAAACAGTTATCTAATATACGAGTACTACTAATCGTATATTAAATTTAAATAACATTTAACAATATCATCTGAGAACAATTATTATTTCAAATAACATATCTATACTTACTATACTACTTGGGATTTCACACAGGTTATTTCAAGTATTGAGCTTAAAACAAATGTATTTTTAGTACAGAGTACAGACAGACTTTTATCCATTTTAAGTTAATTAGATAGAGTTTTGTAGGTACTTATACTTATAAGTACCTATCGTATAACAGAACATAAAACATGAAATTGACATTAAATATATAAAAATTATGATTTTGAGCAAAAAACTCGAAGCATTCGATTCGATTACTTCCACTGTAATGATGTAGTAATAAAAATTTCAAGTGTACTTTTGACTTTTTTTTTAGTAATTACTTTTTTTTATAATATATATTAGTAGTAACATCGAGTATTCAATTATTAATTAGTTTAATTATATGGAATTTGGAAAACACATAGGCCTTTTTTTTTGAGTATATTAAATGTCATTATTAAATATAGTTTTCATGTACTTTATGAAGGATATATTTCAAATTTTATGGGAAGAATAGTAACCTATTTTACCTATGTTTACGTGTATATGGTACCTGGTACTTATTACTTGAATTTGAATGAATTTTTTTTTTGAAATCACTTTGTATTTTAACTATACATTACTTACTTAAATAGTTGTTTTTTATAAGGTTAATTAGGTAGGTATTCTTGTTGCATATTATTTTCATTATTCTCATTTTTTTGAGGTATTTAGTATTAGAAGAATTGCTTTAAAGTAATTTTATAAACCTAGGACTTTTTATCGTTCTCGCTTATTATTTACGTTTTTTATCAGTTTAATTATTACTTTATGACTTGTAATTAATTATCCTTAATTAGTATTAAATTTAATTTATCACTGATTAGAGTCTTTATAATCTTCTGAATCGGATGAATGAGCCTTTAGAAATTCTATTAAATATTTGACAACCTAGTTAAAGTATCATAATAATGTTAATTATTGAAATTTTTTTGAAAAATTTAAGAATTTTTGAAAGCTTACCCAGACTTCATAGACGGTATAGAAAGACCCCAAAAGTGAAATTCCTTAAAGTGAAATTTGTCATTTTATATTTTACTTCTTTATTTATTTATTTTCCTAAAATTTATTTCTTACCTTGCATTGGCAGTTTGAGGACTAGGTATTCATTTTTCAATGAAACTACATAGGTCTAGAATATGAAATAAAGGGTAGTTTAATAAGCTGATTATCGCATTTTTTTTTTGATATTGATGTAAAAAATTAAAAATATACTACCATACATCGTAGGTATCTACTGATATAAGTAAGAAAGATTTTTTAATAAAACTTTATTAATCCATGCAAGATCAAGGCAAAATTTTTAATAAAAAATCATACATAGATTTGATATTTGATTTGAGACGTTTATTATAGTAGGAGGTACATATCTAATAGAGGATTATAACACCAATGTATGAGCAATAAAATTTGAAAAGAAATAACTTTCTTCAACAATATGCGAATATTTTCTACTCTGTTCTGTCGAAAAATTTGATTCAAAAGCCAAGATTTGAATAATTTTAACATTATTTTTGATTTCCAAGTCGAAAAATATGCTTTGAATGTTATCTTGAAAATATATGTAGAGCGTAGGGTATATAATATTATATAACAGTCGGATTCTTTACAGCAAAGTTATAAAGAATATACTTACCTCTGGAATTTCATCATCGGAAATCTCTTCCTGGACAAAATGGATAAAATGACCAGCCACGATGCTACCAATCAAGACGGATATCTGTATTGTCACTATTTTCATAATTTTCAAAAACAGATTAAAACTTGTCTATTGGCACAGATGTAGTTATACAAGATATAATTTTGATATAGGTACCTACCTATATATGTTGCTAATTTTATCCATAATATACATTTTAAAGGATCTTGCTGAAGGTGTCAATTAGTGTCATAGAAGTATAAGAATTTGAAGGCAAAGGGTTCAGTTCAGGTTCAGGTGTGATGGGCACAGACAAAATGAAATAAAATAAAAACAATTGAATTCAGTTGAATGAAAGCTCGAATTTTATTTCGGGATTTTTCAAACCTTGTGAGATGCCATCATAAGGATTAATGCCATCCCAAAATAGGCTGCATACAATACAACAAAATATGCGAGAATCCCCGTACTTAGCAGACCTGAATTGAAGAATTGAAATGAACAAATTGTTGTATGTACTACTAATATTTAGGTATATTAGTATTAGATAGTTAGGATAAAAAGGTTTGATAAACATTCAGATCATGCTAAAACTCATAATAGGTTATCCAAAATCCAAGATATTAGGTAAATCCAAATCAAATACTCAATTGACTTATCTAAAAGTGTTTTCCCCAATAATAAGTTAAGTATAAGTATAGGTTCAAATAAATGTTCAAAGTGTAAATATTTGAACAAAAAAACGAGACATGAGGGTTAAATGAGAAAAATTGAGTATCTAAAGTAGGTGAAAGTTGTAAAAAAAAAATTTCATTTCAATCGGAAAAGTTCTTACTTCTATACAATATCTAATCCTGATACTTATAACTACTAAAATACATTTGTGGAAAAGTTAATTAAGTTTTTGAACAATAAAAATATTTACATTGAATGCTAATGAAATTGCAAATCATCCGCAAATATTTAACTTTTCGGTGTTTTTCGCTAATTAAGTATATGGTAGGCCTATTGACTCTAGGTGTAGTAGGGCCATTAATATTGATTAACTTTTTGGATTAGTGACAAAATCCTTATAAATCTTCTAGTAGATATACAAAGTACATGTATTAGCATAGGGCTTTTATAAAAACTAAATACCTATTGGTTGGTACAAATATACGGATAGTATGTATAGATAAGGCTTATTTAATCGATTAAACAGCTTGAAATTTGTAACTTTGTCATAAATATTTAATCACTTTTTTTCAGAAAAGTGCTGGATATTTGTACTTTTTCTATGATATTAATCAACTTTTCAAAGTAAAAATATTCATAAATGAGAGTACTTTAAATGCTTACCAAAGTGTGGGATTTTTCCAAGAATTAACCAAGAGTCTAGCGTTGTTAATAAATCATTCATGTGATAAATAGTTCTTAAAAAAGTCCAAACCTGCAGCACAGAAATTGAGAAAAAAAACACGGTTAAGAATGCTCTAGTATATATATGTACAAATCCAAATATAAAATAATTGACATGCTAAGAGCTCGAATCGGAAATTGGAAATGATTTTTTGATAGCTTTCGGATGTCGATTAAGTTCTATTGTGTATCTTATTGCATAATAGATTTTTTTTTTCTCTTTCAACTTTCTCTCTCAAAGTCTCAGACGACTGAATTCGGAGTTCTCTTCTGAGTTCTGAGGCTGACAATTTGGTAGTGTAATTTAAATAATTGAGTAAGTTCACTTACCATATCAAATAGTGCTAATTTAACGATAGATGACTGTATGTTATCTCCACAACAAGGATGCATTTGATGCATTAAATAATTAATTAATTTAGAAATTTTGCCGAAATATTTTGATCTCATTTGAGATCTCCTTTTTTACATTAGGATTCTCGAGTCTTTGGATTTTGGAAACACTATCCTTATACTCTAAAGGCAGTCAAGACACTGTATCCGATTTTTAGATTTGGAAAAAATGTTATATAATATCACATATGTACCCTTTAGCATGGTTGTAGTGAAAGTACTAGCAGTATCTGTTAGTATTAGTACCCTACTAGAGTACTAGTTCTAGTAGTAGTAATGATATGCTTATGGAGAAATTTGCTTTCACTTTCGATCGATAATATTTCTCTCCGCCCTGGTCCTTATTACACATTTACCCCGAAAAAGAAAAAACTGGCTATATCATCTCGTATATATACATACTAGTACACTAGTACATGTAGTACAATTGCATGCGCCTGACTTGTCTACTTTTACACTACATACACTTATTATCCTTATGACCTAACCATGGTATCGTTAGTATAGGTATGTATATTTGTACCATGTAATGTTTATAAATATATTATAAGATCAAAGATAGGTAATATCCGCATAACTGACTACCTTTATATTACATAGATTTGATTGTAGTAAGTATATTGCATTTGCTGTGATTGTACATTGGCCAAATTTAATTATTGTCAGAGATTTTATTACTCTTGTACTTTGTTACTGTAAAAATATCATACAGAACAAGGTAGTTACTTTATTTACTACCTTTAGCTTTAGGCTTTAGATCTTATTCTTAGGCGAAAGGTCTTGGGTATGATGTACTATGTATCACCTTTAAATTCAATAAAATTCTTTTGAAATACAAAAGAAAGCACAAAGAAAAGAGGAGAAAGTTCTTTCTTTGAATACCATGGACCGAATGGAAAGTGCAGTATAGAGTACATTGAGGCTGGATTCTGGATGGATATTTTAGATTTACAAATAGATTCGAGATCGCGATCGAGAAAAGTTTGTTTTTTGGCGATATGCCATTTTTGTTAAAGTAGGAGGATTTACATGCAAGTTTGTGTTGAGATTACTAATAGACATTGGTATACCAACCATTACCATTCATGCTACATAGAGACTATACTGTAGTAGTTAGTTTAATAGAAGAATAATACAGAACAGATAGCTATGTACAATACACACCGAGATTGTAAATTTTTTAGCAATTTTTTTTTGGAAACTGCAGAATTCTGGTTTTGGATTTTGGGGTATTTTGCTTAGGAAGGAGATTCGTCAATTTCCTTGTACTGTATCATTAATTTATTTTGAAGATAAAACATAAAGTATTGGAGCGATTGTAAATTTTTTATTTTTTATGGACTTTTCCAGATGATTAGATATATGAGTATGAATATGTTCTATACATACAATGTATTATGAATTATGAGTGGTAGGGTACTAGGTATGTAATTGTAAAATTATGTATCTAACTGTTAAATTACGATTCAATCAAAACTGTTTACCTTGATTTAGTTAGTGCATATTATTTACCATAAATTGATAAATTCTTAATCTATTCAGTGAATTTCTATTGATTTGATTGAAGGGTATACTCCAGATACAGACATTGAATAAAATTCAGACATTGACAATGTTAATTGATGATAAAATGTGATAATGATCTACTTTATAGGGTACATATTAAGTAACAATTTATAGGCTGAATTTGGGATGCTAGATACTTTAGTATTCATTTCTCTCTTGTTCCATTCTCAACTTTTTAAAAGTTTAAAATGAAGTTTTTCATACTACTAGTTTTAGGGGTGTCTCTTTCACTGGCTACTGATGATTATACTGGGTAAAATTTTTTAATAATCATAGATAACTGTAATGTTTAAACGTCTTTAAATCACTAACAGAGCCCAAGTTTATCGAGTTTTCGCCAAAACTGACGAAGAATTCAAATCACTTGACTCCCTATACCGAGCTGGCTTTGCAGACTTTTGGTAATTTTCAACTTTTTTGGCATTATACTTACGATTAGGTAGGTAGGTGTAGAGCCATAAAACTTATACTAAAATAGCAAAAAATCCGATTAATTTCATAAGGATTGAGCCAAATACTAATGGACCAACTGATTTTCTTGCCCACGAATATCAAGTTTCAGCCGTTCTTGAGTATCTGAAAGGTCATAGCCTCAAATATGAAGTCTTCATGTCCAATGTTCAAGGGTAAGGGAATTCACAGTTAAATGCTCATCATAAATCTATTAAATATTCTCCAATTTGTAGAATTATTGACGAGCAAAAAACTGAAGCACACTCAAGAGACACAAAAAACATGAATTGGGAAAATTATCAAAGATTTGATACGGTAAATACTTGAAACATATTCAGATTGACATGACTGATTTTAATAATATTCATAATTAATTGAATTTTGCACTTAAAGATAAGTACTTGGTGTGATGACATCGTAGCACAACACCCAGAAATTGCATCTGTTCAAATTATTGGGAAAAGTTATGAAGGCAGGGACATGAGGGTTGTCAAAATAGGCTATCCTGGTGAAGGAAAGCCTGCCATATTCATCGATGCTGGAATTCATGCTAGAGAATGTTAGAAAAATTCATAAATCAATAATTTTCAAAATTTTCACATTTCTTTTTATTATATAGGGATTAGTCCTGCAACAGGTAAAGGAATAATTTAAGGAACTAAAGTCCCTTTAATTTAATTCTAACTCTAAGATTAAAATAAAGTTGAATCATTCATAAGCGAATTTTGTGGATTTTTTTTAGTTACATGGATGATCAATGAGTTACTAACAAATAATGCAGCTCATGAAGAAGTTTTAAGACTAGTTGACTTTCATATCATTCCAGGTAGGGAATAATTTTTTATTGTTATTTGAAAATATTTTATAGCAAAGGTGCCCGGTATCGTATCAAATAAATATCTAAAACTTTTTAGTGACTAACCCTGACGGCTACGAATATACCCATACAAATGACCGGCTTTGGAGAAAGACCAGAAAACCAAATTCAGGATCTTCATGTGTTGGAACCGACCCAAATAGAAATTTCGCAATCGAACACGGAGGTATTGAGAAATTTTCAAGAATTTTAAAATTTCATTCATGACTTTTTTGTTGCAAAGGTGCTGGAACTTCACCAAATCCGTGTTCTGACATATTCCATGGTGGTGCGCCATTTACCGAGAATGAAACTAAGAACATGAGAGATTATATTGAAAATAGCGGTGCTAATTGGAAACTTTATGTAGCTCTGCATTCTTATGCTCAGGTAAGTAAAATTTGGCCAAAATTAAATATTATAAGTCCAAGTATCTACTATTTTTAGGTACCAATTAAAGTTAGGTACACATATATATGTATAATGAAATATTTTTTCTTTACAGATGTTTTTAACTCCTTGGGGCTATACTTATGATCTTCCAGATGATTATCAAAAAATGGTTATTGAAATATTCAAAATTTCAAAAAATTAATTTTAATAAATTTTTAGAAAAACTTGGGTTTGGAAGCAGCCGCAGCTCTACGTACAGTACACAATACAGCATTTCAAGTTGGTTCAGGTAAATTTTAATGATTTTAGCATTAAAATGCTAGAGCATATAGAGCTAATACATTATACCTTACTACCTACTCGTATGTATGCTCGATAAATGTATAATATGATAACATAATGGTGCGATGTGATAGTGATAAGATTAAAATGATTACCAAATTAAATGAAATTCATACCTGAAAATACTGAAAAACTTAATCAAGATTACCTAGAAAACTAAGACCCTCCTTGAACCTTGATATGCAGATAACTTGTGTAAAATACTTGGGATATAAGTACGTGCCTATATGAAACACAAAAATGATTTTTTGAATTTTTTGAAGTCAAAATGGATGTCAATTTCAAAATTTGAATTTGACATCTATTTGACATTTAAAAATTAAAAAAAAAATCTATTTTGAGTTTCACAATCTGTCTTATAAATTATTTATATACAATTATAACTTATAAGCAGAGTCCGGATTTTTGCTTAAATGCTTATTTTTTTCTATCAACATTTGAGACT
>JAQIXA010002345.1:0-18357 GCA_034699045.1 Nanhermannia cf. coronata Gr-Ori-00579 | reverse complement strand
GGTCTATTATCTACTAATAAATGTAAATGAATTTTTGGTTTTAAGTTACCAATTATTTCACGCATAATGAATTATTCTGATTCTGAATTGTGAGAAATCTCACATTTCGTTTCATTTGAAATGCTACAGAATCTGTACACTGAATACAATTAATTAAAAGTAGGGTACCAAAGTTGATGTGAATATGTTTTAGTTGACTTATACATTTAATTGTAACATGATTTCTTAAGTAACTTTTCCATTATTAATTTTGCTTAATAATTGCAATCTAATCACTTATCACAAAGACTAAAATTTTCCAATCTACCTAATCGTAAAATTCTAATTCTAAATAAGCTAAAAAGATCAAATTTTTGCATACTGATTAGGTTAATGACTATAATATCTTTTGAATCTAATCATTAGAATTATTTTCAATATCAAAATTAACCACAAAAATCCACAAATAGGTATTTAGATTTTAGATACAATAGCCTAATGGTCCATTCATATAATTAAATTCAGCTTTGTGATAAGAAAGATTGAACCATAAACTATAATTTCAACTGGTCAAGTTTTTTAAAAATCAAAAAAATTATCGAAAATGGATCTGGTGTATCTGGAGCAAAATCTGGTCTTATTTTACATGTGATAAATTAAATTGATTGATCATTTCATAAAGTAAAAAATATCTTTTTGGAGCATATCTAGTTGATTTAATGATTTACAAAGTAGGGTAGTATTTATAATTTATGTTAGGTGGTCCTTAAGTCTCCTTTTTAAGCCTCAAGTCTGCCTTGCTTACCTGGCTGACGGCTGGCACTCGTACAATCCTATTACATACATTCTTATCAAATAGAAGCAAAAAATCCTCAAAAGTTTTAAAGTTCCAGACCTTGGCTAAGAATAACAGTAGTAGTACTTTATAAGTAGGGTATACTTAAGTAGACACAAGCCAACTACACTTTTTGGCCTACTGACTACCTTTTTTTTCACTATAAAAAATGGGCATTAAATTCAAGAAATGAACGACCGAACGGATGCTCGTCTCCAACCCTTTCTGATTTCTGATTATATTTATACAACTTACATACCATAGCTCTAGTTGTACCGATCATCTTACAGCTAGTACTTATGTACTAGCTGGGGTATTAATAGTAAATATTAAAAATGTAATATTAAGATAACCAGCCAGGTGTTTTTTGAAAATGAACAGACGGTAGACACTTAATAATTAGTCGCACGTGAGGAGATGTGCCTTCAAAATCTCCCTAAAAATCAACCAAGTTTATCCAACCATTGATTTTTTACGTTTCCAGAAAAAAAATCATACTATGTAGTTCAGTATTTACATTTCCTATTAGAGTAGAACCTCTGTATATGGTAAAAACTTGTTTTTGGGTTCATTTATGTATTTAAAGTCCATTTCAAGGTGATTTTTTTTCAGAAAAAATCAAGTAAAAACATAGTACCTACCTATAAGAGTCTACGAGCAAATAAAAAGTCTTTATAAGGATTCTTATAGTCTAGTACATACTCGTGTTTTTGGGCTTTTTCAATTTTTTTAGAAATCAGCAAAGATAGAAATTCATTTACTATGCACTAGTATAGGGATGAAAAACTGATTTTTTTTAAGTTTTTAACAAAATTTTTGAGATTTTTTAATAAATCTGTAGGTAGTTGATTGGAAAAATCTTCGAGTCACGTCACGTCGAATAATGTGCTTTTAATACCTTTATCCTAGGTATTGTACAGATATTGTACGTATAAGTAGGTATATGAGACTATAGGTAAAGGTCTAAATTCTAAAGTTACAAGGTAACTTACCTTTGCCTTTAACTTCTATTACATTACTTACAAGATCCCTTTATGTAAAAGTATAAAAAATCATCTTGAGTCTTGAGCATTTAATGACTGTAGTTCCGGTGTAATAAAATGCATTTGAACCTGCTGCTCAAAAGCTATTAGACTAGACTAGCCGAGGTTAATTTTAAAAAGATACAAAAAATGTACAAATAAAGCACACAGCCACTGCTGATTCTCCCCCATTTTTTTGAGGTTTTGATAATTTTTCTAAAAAATATCAAAAAAAGCAAGAAGAGATTCCAAATTACAAAAAATGAATTAAGACATTCGAAATTGAGTTTGAGATCTTACAATTAATTTGTCTAAAAGGTAAAATGTGTCGAAATTCTCAGAAACTCTCGATCGTAATTTAAGTTGACAAAAAAATTCTTGACCAGTGGGACAAGCATGTAATAAGGCATTAAGTCTAACTATAAAAGGTAGGTAGGTTGTAAAGTAAAACTAAATGTATATAGACCAATAACGATAATAATAATAATAGTATTAGTTTTAAAGGGAAAAAATAGTTTTCCAAATAGTTTAGGAACAAAAGCAATTTGTCTTGGGTACATAAGTTGGCCACCAAAGTTGACACTTGGACCATCACACTGCAAGCCCAAGTCCTGCAGAGTCGTCAAAATAAATGACTTTATTATGTGACGAAGGTAACACTTAAAGGACAGCCAAAAAATCCAATTTTTTTCATCATCTTGAAAAAGAATGTAGGTCCTTTAACATCTCCTTTAAACTTATTTAAGTTTAAGGACTTGTGTAGTAAAGTTAGTTTTTGAATCTTGAAGGGGCTCAAGGATCGTGGGTGTTCTACCTTATAATAACACTTACATTTGGTACAGTACTATATGTAGGTACTAGTAGGATTCTGTAATCTGTAATGTTATGGTGGAGACGAAACCCTAGGACTTTGGTTATTCAAGGAAGTATTTTAACTTCAAGATACGATTTACCCGAAAAAATAAATTGAATTGAATGACAAGGCAGGTACAAAGGCGGTTTTTCAATCTTGGAAAAAAACAACCAAAAAAACCATATTGTACAAATGTAGTTAGGGAACCAACCTTTAAATTCTCATATGAAGTAATTCTATTTCATTCTAGCCTATTTTACTCAATAGACAAGTAGGTTCAAGATTTTGAAAACTAAGTAAGTTTTGGACATCATCAAAAATGTCCAGAAAGTCAAGTTTAAAAAAAAATTAGAAATGATTTAAAAAAATCTGCGTTTATTGATGTTTTAACTAATTATACCAGAGAGTATAAGTAATAAGCCTTTAAATATCAGTATAAAGGACTTTAACCATAATAAGTTGGATAAGTACCTACAGAGACAGAGACAGAGATTATACTTCAGAATCTCTACTAAATTGTAATAAAATTGCCATGCCCCTTTGGAAATATAGGTAAGCATTTTCCCTCATTTTTAATGGAGTTTATGATGTTTTAAAGTTTAGAAATGTGCCCAAAATCTACAGCTTTATTAGACCTGGCCATTTGCTGAAATGATTAGGCATTTGGTTTTTGTCACTTTTTCAAGTTTAAGGATTAGTCTGAGCTATCATTTGATTTTTGGATTATCTCACTTTTCTGTCCACCCAAAAACCAAATAGAAAAATACATAAATATCAGAATAGGCAAGCACTAGGTATAATGTATCTATATGGTATATGGCAAATACAAAGGTTTGAACAATTACACCTTTCCTGTAGCTCATTTGAAAAGTTGAAAAATCCACCGACACTGGCCAGTCTGTAATTTGAAATTTGGACCCGCTTAGCCCAACTACTTTTCTTGCTCAAATAAATAATAAATACAATTGAACATCACATTTGATTTTTCCTTTCTCAAAAACCAACAACTCTTTTAACTATTCATTTATTTTTATTCTATTCGTATACTTATTGTGTATAAGTTGGCCACCATAAGAGGCAGGCCAGAATTCTCAAATAATCTTCATCCTCAATCATAATAATTCTTTTCTAAAGTCATATTAACTGAACCTTTTTTATACAAAATAATAATATTTTCCAATTCAACTCCTTTATACTCGTACTCGTACTAACTAGTTGGTACATAATATGTATGGTATATGTATAAGGTACTTACTGTATTATTATGGCTTTACGATTGGGACTTTACGATTTACCGACATTTTTAGTTTATTTACACAAGTCCGGGTGTTAATTCTGACTTAAGAATTAAGGAATTCGAATAATAATAAGAGTTAGTAAAGCAGTAGGTAGTTGAGTTTTTTGTATATCAATTATGCATGAGCTTATTCATTCGGATAAACTCTACCTCAGGACTTTTTTTCAAATAAATTATTTTATTTCCAGCTCTGTCAAAAAGGCTTTAAGCTCTATCGTGCAGAAGTTTTCAAGTTTAAAAGTCATTTAGCCAAATTAAAAAATGACAAAATGGACCAAAAAAGCAAGTATAATTGGGAGAATTTTGAAATTGAAATTAATTTATTAAAGGCAAGCAGATTAGATCAAAAAATTGAAGATTTTTATTAATTTTCTTTTGATTTTGATTTTAATATATCAGTTTTCAAATACATCCCAGTTTTTGAACTGATCCATAATAATTATAATATAGGTATATACATATTCAATTTTTGATGCATTTTTAAAACTTTTTCTGGACTTTTTTCAAAGATTCTAATAATTCTTATAACCAAAATCAATGATTTATAAAAAAAAATTCAATTGCGAAAATTTCAATGAAATGATTTCATTGGTTTATAGTTCTAAAAGTCTGAAGTACCCTACTACAGAATCTGGACATTTCGAGTAGAATTTTAACCTTAGCATCCACTTTCACAATTTTGTAGATTTAAAAGCTGGCTAAAAATATTTTGCAGTGTGACCGCAATTCATATAGAAAATTCTCGATTACAAAATTTCGCTTTTTTAAATCTCTCGAGTCATAAAAAAAGGTACCTAGGTACTAGGGAGGTATAAGCAATTTCTTAAAAAGCTTGAATTTTTTAGGATATTTTCTAATTTTATAAGTGAAACAGATGAATAATCAAATGCAGACTTCTAACACTATATAGTTAGGTGTAGATCATTAGAGGAATTAGTGGAAAGAGAAATAAAGGCGTAAAACCATGAAAAAATTCTCATATCTTTTCTACTGGTATTCACAGCTCATATTTAATATTTATATTACCATTTCTTTCAGGAAATATAATTTGATTTAATCGGCCATAATGTTCGCTGACTTCTCTGGGGAACAAAAGACCAGCCAGAGAAAGCATTACTTTTATTAATTCCCAAAAAATAATAGAATACTAAATGACATACATACTTATGCCCAAGTAGATACTACTAAATATAAGTAGGTATTTTTAGAAATGCCATTAAACTTAACTTGATCACATGAACAGCTCAAATAGTCACCAAAAAATGATTTATTTTTCTACAAAATCAATTCTTACCTTTAAAATAACTAAGGCACTACTAGTAGACTATTTTTCAATTACAATTTAATTACCCACTAGATATAAATAGACTAAATTATCTAGAAAAATAATTAAACCCTACCAAAATGAGATTCATTTTGATTTGAAAAAAGTCCAAGTAATTTCCGGTTGCCATCAATATTATTGCTTTTATAGTCTGTAGTACTATACTATAACATTAAAATAATTTTAGAAATGTACATTTATTGCATGTTGTAGGACAATTTATTTTATTGTTATTCCTATACTTATACCGCTTGATTTTTTTTAAATTTTGCACTACTGAAATGGGCGTTAAAAGTTATAAAAAAATGGTCGTGATTATCACGAAACCCTTTACAAGACAAGCACTAAATAGTTGTTGAAATTTCATAAACATTACTATTCGATAAAGCTCTTTGAGATCTCGTCGCGTTCTATAAGCAGTATTTTGGATAAAAATTCAATTTTCTTTAAGTAATATCAACAATTTCATATCAATCAATAATCAAACTACCTATCAATATATATTAAGATATTTTCTCATCTAGTAAACCACTAGATAATATGATCTATAGAGTATCTGTATGATTCAAAATATAACAAAAATTGTTCTAGAAAGAAAAGCTAAGGTATTCTACCTATTACAATTTTGAAGATTTTTTTTATTTTGTCAGGAATTTTTGTTTAGGTATTTTTTTCTGGATATATTTTTAGTTTTTTGGTGAGAAAATCTAATTTAAAGAATTTGGAACTCTACTTGAGACCTGAGGACGATTTGTCTTGGTTGTTCATCGACATATCTTCTTTGTTTTTTGTCATTGTTTCACTTTTTCCCCAAATGAGACAAAAGAATGAATTGACTTATTTCTTCTAGAGATAATTTCTCACCCTTAAAATTATCCTAGAGATCCCTACCTGCTTTTATGAACGTTACATTATACATACTACTAAATATATAGTATTTTAAAGGTTTTTAGAAAACAAGAATAGATAATTGGAGGTGGTTGGAATGGTAGAATTTTACCAATTATTTAACGAGCCCTTGTTTAAAAGAATGGTGATTTGTGTTGAACCATACACAAGGAGAAGTCTAATAATAATATCTGGTGGTGCTGGATCTGGATAATAAGAATTCCGACTTTTTTTCTATCTCTAAAGAATGTGCTTCCCTTTTCTACTACTACTACTATAAGATTCTTGAACTATTTTAAAACATTTGTATCCCCTTTTTTGAACTTTTTTTTTTATAAAACTTCATATCCATTTATACATACCTTACTTATATAAGTAGTAGTACACATATGAGGGGTACTTAAATACTTAACCTTATTATTAGTTGGTCTTATTTAGCTCGAAGAGATCATATAAAGGGGCTGTTATGCCCATAATATTTGTCTTTATGATCCCTCAGGTTTCAAAAAGGTGTACCTTTTGTAAGTAAATAGGTACTACCATATATTTGAGAGTAAACTTTATTGATTTATTCAATTTTGTTGGATTTTTGAGCTAAAAAGTTTTAAAAATTGAAGGTTTGTAAAGAGTTATTGAATATGCTAATTGTTTTCAAATTAGAACAAAGATTCATTTCAGGCTTTTTGAATTTTATATTTCGAAATTAAAAAAAAAAATTTAACTGTTTATATTATGTTTTAAAAAATTTAATTTTTTAGTGTGAGCTTTTATCATAGTCTTTAAGTTACTATCAAGATAATGAAATCCAACTGGACCCCTAAAAAAGCTCTAAATTATTTCCTACTGCATCGTGTACCCTTTTTTCTAATTTCCCAAGAATGTAAATTGCATTTGCTTGTAATCAGTAGTAAATTATATTTTATGTACATATTTTTTGAAATACTATTCTAAAAAGCCTCTAGAGGATAGTAATGTGTCAGGTATTAAACCATAAAAAGTCCACTTATTTACCAATTTATTGAAAAAGGCTAAGGCTATAGTGCCAGAGGTCGAGCATACAAAGTCAAATAACTAGGTATTTAAATTGCCGATTTGTCAAATTTCAGAGTAAATATTTTCTACTCCTACGATTTATTAATATTGTAAATTAATTTTTTTCGTGGAATTCAATTTATTTCTCCCTACTCCCTATGTAGGGTACTTCTACGTATAAATATGAGTCTATGAGCTCTAATTGAATTTTATTGGTTTCCTACAGTATTCATATGCTGAGTGCTGAGCAACAGCATAAATTCAGAAATAAAATCAGAAAATGACTTGTCATGTCTATGTTTATAATTGTAGGAATCATACCAGAAAATTGAATACAAAATAATAATATATCAAGCATTTTCAATTTTCAACCAAATCTACCAATATGTGCCTATATAGAATATAAACTACGATAGTAATTCCCAATACTGTATATACACAGATATAGGTACAAGATTTTGTCTCAGAATTAATACGAGAATTTGAGGTAAAATCACGATTCCTATTATTGTACATGGAATAGACACCCGTAGAGCTCAACTCATCGAATTTCATCAAAAAAATGTGAAATCCCAAGTGTCAGGTAGACGACAGGCCCTCAAGAAGTCTAATAAGTAGGTACTCTTTTCATGAATGAATTTTGAAAAATTTTAAGTTCCAAAATGTATCTAATGATAAGCATGTTTCCGTCCATCTAGAGAAATACAAACTTTATATGTATTAAATAGCTTAAATACTTACGAGTACATTTTGCCTTTCATTTCAAACCTTATTATATTATCCTCAAAACTAAGGATAAGTATCGAACACATCAAATAAATCCCCTTAAGTAGTTTGCCCTCTAAAGTCTAAAGTACAGTTCTTTCTCACCCAGGCTTCATTTCAAATACTGATTGACAAATATTTAGAAAAAATATCGATCACAGTCCAAGGTATCTCAAATTTTAGACAGGTAATTCATAAAATACACTAATTATTCAATTTCTAGTTTTCAATTTTTAAAGAAAAATCTTTAAAAATGTCTTAGATTGCTAAAATAAGGCATGATCATTGTCTTATCTACTGTTCTTATGATTATTAGGTACCCTACATGTAAGTTTACCGTTACCTATTCTGCATGTCAGTACTTATATTCATTTAATTCAGCTCTGAAAAGCCGATATTGATTTTAATTTTAATCCATTTAAATATATAATTTTCTTGTAAAGTTGAGGTAAAATTACGCATCATTCTGACACTGCAGGGTTTTTATTTTGAATATTTTGAGAATGTATATCGATAGATTTTAGTTTGTAAGATTAGGTTTTGAAAGTATTTTCTGATTGAAATTACTAATGCATTATACCGATAGGTACTTACGAGGGTAGTTTGTAAGTTGGTACCCTATACTACATACAGATACTCGTATATTAGATATGATATTTACAAAAGTTAATAAATATTTTGAGCTTAAGAATAAGAATGGTTTTTCAAATCTAAAATCGCTGTCAAAAAAGTTCAATGTATTTTCAAAATGAGAATCAAAAAAGGGCTGACTTTGAACCTTTGCTGGTTGGTTTTATAAAATTCTAGAATCCTAAATCCTAATGGATATTTGCATTTTAAAAAGAAACTTTAAGTAAAAAACTTGAATTAATTTATAGACCTATCTATTATATCTATCAGAGCTGGTAAAACTTTCTCTGACTCGACTTGTCTATGTTGACATCAAGTGAATTAATGAACCAACAATATTTCCACTTTGTTTTTACTCAAGATTCAAAATAGTTTATAAATTTTACTACAAACTTGTCGAGAATTTAATTTAAATTAGCTACAACTTGAAACTTTACATAAACTAAACTTTTTGGCTGGCTAGGAGATATTTAAGCTTCACTAACTCTCCTGTACTTAGAATTCAATTAATTTAAGGCTTGTTAATTAGCTTCCCTTTAACTACTACTAGTGTCCTATAATCTCACATTTCTCCATCTAAAATAGTACTGTACAATAACTACTGTAGTACCTACTATGTATAAAATATCAAATGTTTCGCAAAGTATTCTGTACCTACCTACTTATAAATATGTAGTACAAAATAACTTTAAAAAACACAACAATTTCCCTAATGGTTTTTAAAGCTATTCTAGGTAAATGATAAGCACAGGATATCCATATCAAAATAAAAAAAAGCTTAGATTATTTATATTATTAGCCTTTTAAAGTGATTTGATATCTCAAATCTCAGCAGAAAAAAACATCAGGTATAAAATTACCAGCAGGATTTCAGTATGTATAAATAAACTCAGTTTATTGTTGACATTTTTCATTTTGTAAATTGAGGTATAAGACCGGAAAAAGAAAAGAAAAGTTAAGAATTGGATTGTACATTTTTATGTGGGTATAAAAATTGACAAAACTGGATCATAACAACTGTATAAAGTTGATACATAATATGATACAATACTGTAATAATGCTTTATTACATGGTTATACAATTGTACAAAGTATATGTACCCTAAAAATGACAACTTTTTAAATAGGTATAAGAATTTAAGTAGGTATTTATTTACAATCTATAGGATTATATGCTTGAGTATGATTTGATACAAGTAATTTTTCAAGTCATAGAAGATCATGGTTTATTTCTGTCTGTCCATCAACTAAGGATAACAATGAGGATCATAATATGAAGGAAAAAAAATAAAGAAAACTTGCTGGATGAGATGACAAATGGGTATGTCAGAGGAATTTTCGGTTCAAAAAACATACAGTAGTTATTGTATGGATCCTTTGGGTTTTTTTGTTGATAAAAAGCCTGGGTTACTACGAGAGATATCAGTATCAGTCCAGTAGAAGTAGAATAAGAAAAATTATAGAAAGAATTGAAGGATAAGGAAATGATAAGATATGTCACTTTGATCAACTAACCACAGGTTTTGGTCTTACTTTTTTACCCTTATTACATTACTAGTATAGTACTACTAACAAATGACCAAATACAAAATTATAAGATAAAAAGTACCAAAAATTTTTAAATATCTTTATTAGAAGAAAAGTTACATTTTGTTCTATCCATCTAATCTATCTAGCAATTTATTGAAACTTTTAGAAATCTAGGCTAACCGAGTGTTTATTTTACAAAAATCTTAAAATTTTAAAAAAGTCTCTTGTTTTTCGAATATAGAAACCTTAAGATAAAGTAATAGCTTTAAAATCTTTGAAAAATATCATATCATTTGGTATATTTGATACTTGTGAGTTTGATCTGATCCTTTAAATTCTAACCATGAATGGACTTGCATTTTATACCAAAATAAGATAACTTGATTTTATGATAACTTACTTTAAATATCATATCTTTAAATTCGATCTACTGATACTTTTCTACTTAAAGGATTTGTTCGATGTAAATTGAGAATTTGAATTTGAAATGAGTTTTGAAAGCACGGCAGGTGAGATACTTTGAGGTTTCAGAATTGAAAATTCAAATACCAAACCAAATCTTTGTTTACTTCGGTGGTAAATAAGTCGAATTTATTGTCTTGTTTTCAAAGATCACCTGCCTTTAAATTCTCAGTTTCATTTCAGTGTATAGTCCTACAATTACAATGTAAAGTAGGTAGGTAGACCATATTAGGCTGGCCATCATGGTTAGTTTATACTTATTTGTACAAAAGGGTCAAATCTGATACCCTTTGTTGGCCCTCATTCAAATGGGTTGGAGAGGTTAGTTTTGAAATCTCGTTTGGCTCGAGCCACTATGTATATTGTCTAGTGATATAAAATACTTATATTATGAAGGACCCTACTTATAAATAATAATCTGTAATGTGATTCAGATATAAGATATTCAAAAATACACATTTGTGGGCAAGATAAGTAGAGTAGAAATCCTTTCTACTGTATTAAGTACCTACTGATCCTTATATTTATATTAAGCATACACTGAAACTTCTTTTTATAATGTATTCTCTTATTCAATAGAAATTTTTTTACCAATTTAAGGTTTCTTATTATTTTTACCATACCTATTTATTAGATTTTGTCAAAATTTCGAATCTTCAATTTTTAAAAAAAAACTTGTACAGAAAGCCATTTCTATCAGGTAGGTAATGATTTCATCATTTTTTCATTAGGTGTGTAGATAGGCAGATAGGTATATAAATGACACTTGCATACTTAAATGACATTTATGCAAGTGGAAGGTGGCTTTATAGAGATCTTACTTTGTAAAATGATCTTTTTGTAGCAGCAGGATGGTTTTTAGATTGTGATATTGGATTATTCGGGTAATTTATTGATAGGTAGGGAATAGTAATAAGGAGATTCGAGTAAAATCCCATATAAATATACCTATTCAATAATGCTTGGGTCAGCTTTAGACTCTATTTTGTTCAAAGAAATTTAGGTATGTACTACATACCATTATAATAGCAGGCATGTTAGTAGATAGTGTAAAAGTAAATACATTAGATAGGTATATGTATAGATCATAGTCAGAGTGAAGTCAGGCCGTCAGCTGTGTAATCGAAGTAGCCTGACCTTAGAACTCGGGATCTGTAAAGTAGTAGTAGGTAAAAGGCCTGAAGCCAAAACCAGATCCAGATATTCAATTCTCAAGGGAATAGAGGACTCGAAAAATCTAGAAAAACCATACACATGCCCAGATAAACCATATCGGTAGACAGTTACTATAAATGAGAAAATACCAGTAGGTACTTTTAGTTTAGTCACATCGATATCACAAAGATTAGATAATTATTTAAATTAAATTAAATATTGAATTGAATATTGACTCAAAATTTAGACAAATGAATAATTTTATGCCTTTTTTTCTTTCTAAAATCATTTTAGAGTTTTTACAACCATAAGTGTTCAAAATGTGAGTTTCTTACCTACCTACATTTTAGCTTAGATAAGGTCAAATTTTGATAATTGGGTTCTAATTTCTGAAGGTAATTTACATACCTTTTGTATTTTGTACTACAGATATAAGAACTCGTACCCAAGATAAATTATTGGGTAAAAAACTGAATAGTTTTTGAAACCAATTATTTAATCTATGGTTGGAGGTGGATACAAAAATGATTTAATATGACAAGCCAACTTACTTAAATAGTTTACAATTGCCTTAAGGACATTTACTACTATAGTATTGTAGTACCTACTTGACTCAAAACTTAATCTTTGTTGTAGGAAATAATTAAATTGCATTTAAATTCCTTTTTAATACTACCAGATTAGAATAGTCAGTAACATTTACCCTAATATCTAGTAGAAGTATAAGACTTGAAGAACATTCTTTTATACCATCGGACTATTAAATAGTCATAAGAATAAATTATTACATTAATAAATTACCCTTCTCGACTCACATTGCATTATAAATTGTGAATCAAAGAGCTAGAATAATCTTGATAAATGTTCTTTTAATGTCTCTATTTCTCAAAAATTGTCAAAAGTAAGCCATTTTTTCTCTATTAAAAAAGGATTTAAAAGCTCAAAATTTGGTACAAGTCATTGTGTAAAGAACATGATAATTAGTCCATTAGAGGTCAATTGCATCATGTAAGTATAATCTCATATACCTACTTAAAACATTACATATTTTTGCAAAAAACCACAGAATACTAGAACTAGAATACTTAATACTCAATAGTGCACAATTTTGTATTTGGGTTCAAAGGGTAAACTTATATAGAAAAGGTATTTGTACGCTTTTTGTAAACATAAAATAAAATAAAGTAAAGTACAAGTCAAGAGGTAGATTAACTTCAAAATATACAGATACTTACAAGTATCAGTTCCTATCTTTTAAAAGCAATTTTAGGTTCAATATTATGTATCTACTAGAAATAGTAGGTAGGGTACTATAGTAGTAGTGTAGTATAGTAGGTAACTATTTATAAACCTCAAAAACTTGAGAATTTGAGATTCTCGGAGGTGCGGAAGTGGAATAAACTGAGAAGTAAGTCTCTCGTATTTTAAGATTATATTAGGCAAATGTTCTACCTATATTTGATTATACGAGTATTTGACTATATTTATGCATTAGTTTCCTAGCCAGATATCTCTCACAAGGGAATTAAATAACATAAGACTTGGTAATAATGATAAAATTACTAAAAACCCTTCATGAAAGCTTGAAAACATCTAAATTTTTAAAAGCAAATCAAGTTTGGCTTTTTATAGAGTTATTTTTTTATCGATTTTTTATGAAAATAATCAATTAAAATCATATCTAACTTTAAATATCAACATTTTAAGCAAAGTTAAAACTTTTGTGTCATCCTAATCTGTATCATTTTAGCATAGTACCCTACCTCTTGTAATTGCAATATTACTACTTATCTTTAGATATGAGTATGAGTATATACTGTATATGATAATGAAGAGTTTTTAACTTTGAGACATAAGATTAGGATACATTAGATTAGGATATCTATTCAAGGTTTTGACTTATGTAGGTAGGGTACTGATATAAGGTGTTTTAAAACAATTTAAATTGCAAGAATTTCAATTGCAATCAGACATTATCTATATTTTATTTTTTGATCTATTTGGCTCAAATTTGGCTCAAAATAGGTACAAAAACCTATTTTTAACCAAATTTGTCGAAAATATGCAGTAATCTGAAAGGACGGGTAGCTCTTTATAAAATTTTAAATGAAAACGAGCTAGTAGGTAATAATGAGTGTAGTGAAAAAGAATATATTTCTAAAAAGATAAATATAAGAGTATTATTTAGGTTGTACCCTACCTACTCTGTATTCTGTATGTACGTACGTATGAGGATATATTCTACAATAGAAGCAAGAATAGGGAACTCGAAAGCAACCAAATATAATTAGGGAAATTTAAGATTCTGCTTTTAATATAACTTACATTTCTCATTTCTTTAAAGTATCTATGCAGGGTAGGCTACTATATATTTATCCTTACTAGTACTATGCATCTACTATGTACTAATAAATCTGAGCACACTTTTCCCCTTTTTCTAGAAAACTCATCATCATATCATACTTACTATATAATAGGCAAGGGAACATGGGTCTAAAACCCTAAAATAAAATAAAATGTAGAAACATATGATCTACCATATTCATATTATATTGGTATTATACCCTAAAATAGAGTTTGAACATCTTTCAAATAGAATTTTGAAAAAAATTTCAAGAAAAGACGACCGTCTCGCCCGATGCCAAGCTCGTGGCATAAAACCTATACCTATGCCTACTTGTACATTTTTGTATACCTACCTCTAACTTCAATGAGGTTTTTGAATTTACAGATAGATTATTTTGACTTGGATTTTAGGTTAAAGTGAGTAAATATCTGTATACCTTAAACTCTAAAGAGTATAGGGTCCCTAATATCTGTACTTCGGATACATAGGGTTCATTTATTTAGAGTACTGGCTGTAGGTCTTTACCAACTAAGTAAGTAGAGTTTTAAAGTAATAGAGCTCAATATAAGAATAATAAGTCTACACATAGTATTGATACTATAATGGTCTCTCCTATGAATGTACAGTCATATCCAAAAGTGAATTTTTTTCATTTTACAAGATTTTGAAATTTATGATAGTAATTTCAAAAAATCTGAAACTAAATTTCAAAATTTTTGTAAAAAATTAGTCGCCCCAAAGTTTCGCTTAATTTTTATAAAATAAATAATGTAGAGGAATACTTGTAATTTACTTTATAAATAAGGTAGTATTTGAGATCACTGTATAAGGATACTTTTAAAGAAACTTGGACGTATTTCAGTTTCAGATAGTTTCCTACAAATAAGTGTGTAAGTTCTATAGCCAAAAGTATTACTTATTTTTACTGATATGTACTATGTAATTCAGTATACCTAGTAGAGTATTAGGAAAGGCTTATGGGTCTGACTCGAGGAAACTTCACAGTTCCTATATGACCGCCGCACAATTTCTCCAGCATCAAACTTACACACTTTTTATACATACTTACCTATGCCTATGCATGTATGTACAAGTGACTAGTAGATATACAGTAGTAGGGCGAAAAACTCAGTTTTCGAGTTCAGTTTCGAGATTAGTCGATATTTGGTTCTCGTTGGGGAAAGACTATATTTCACCGAGTCAACTAAGCCTACACTGTACAGTCTACTGACTGTACTGTCATCGTGCCCAAAGTTCAAAGACTCTACTTACTTAATAATTCCGTAAACACAAGTTTTTTGAAAATTTCAAAAAAAAGTTATACTCATTACAACACAGTTTAATTAGTGTTTTCCCCCATTCATATTAGGTTTAGGTAGTATAAAATTACAAGAAAAGTTAAAAAACTTGGATTTGATTGGCTTCGTTTGTTTTGAATAAGTTTTGAAAAAAAAAATACTTTTTTTGCAGTTTATATTTCTTGCTTTTTTTTTCTTTTTGTGTGTACATTATTATTATTATTGAAATAGAGTTTTATTTCTTTTTGTTCACTTGATAATGTTATAAACTGTTTGAAGAAATCGAAAGAATTTCAAAACTTGAAGTTTATAATCTCTTGTAAGCTTTCCCCAGCTTGTACTTTGACCATTATTACTACTACATATACTTCAGTATATTTGAGTATAATTTCAAAAAATAACTTTCGAGAGAGAAAAATACAGAGTACGATATTTGGAAAAAAAACTTTTTTGCTTCAAATTGATGGGTGAGTATTATAAGTTTTATATTATTGGGTAATGCAACTTTTAAACCAATATTCTAGGCTCTAGACTCTAGACTCTAGATATATGTAAGTATATTTAGAATTTAGAATTGTAGATACTTGTACTTGTAGATACCTATAGAGGTTTTTAGTATTTTGCATGCTAAGGATATATTTACTTGAGGAAATTGAAAGTTGTCAATTGCTAGACCAAGAAAAACTTTTACCCATTTCATTTTGAAAAGCTTAAATATCCACATACATCCATTTACAATTTACAGGATTCTTCAAAAATAACGAATATCCTACAGGTTTTTAGAACTTGAAATATTTTGCCCTAATGCAGATCTTTGAAACTGGAAAATTTCCATTCATTTTTTTAATTTTCCAGCAAAGTTCTATATACTATTATACCTACCTAATTAAGCTTTGAAAAACCAGATTTTAATCTAAATTATATACAAAATTTGACTTTTCAGAACTGATCATAAATATACAAATACATATATCACATGTAACCAAAAAAATCTTAAAGGTATGCTATGCAATGTTAAAATTTTCAATTTGAGTCATATTTTCAAAGTTAGACTTAAAAAATTGACGGAAAAATCTCAAAAACTTAATTTTTTTTGCATGTTTAGGTAATTTAGAAAGATTCTGTATACCTTAGTATGTCTACCTTAAGCCCCTTTTACATTAAATTTGAAACCCCATATGTGTTTGCTTTCTCTATTTAAAAGAAAAACCAATCGATTCAAACTCACGAAAGTTTGAAAAAGAAATTTTAAAATTTCCCATTATATCACAGTACTCTACTATTCGCATTCGTATTTGCAAAGTATTAGCTTTCTTTCTTGGGTTAACAAGAATTGAACTACACAAGTAAGTACGAGTACTAGAATAGAAGTGTAAGTTCCACAAAACTTCCATCACATTGACATAAACTTCCTTTTACCCAACTTGATGAAGGCTTATCTCTTCATTCTCAGTCTCAGAGATTTGATCAAGCCAAGCAAGCCAAGCTCAAGATGCTTCACTATATATGAAGAAAAATGAGTTTTTGAACATCCTTTTACAACAAAAAAAAAGGAAAAACAAACCCAAGTATCCTAATACAAGCATTTACTACTAGTGTAGTAGTATAATACCTGCAGATACTCGTACATAGAAGTATCTGTATTACAAGCTGGATTAGGAGGATGCTTTTATTTGTCTTCTGTCTGATCTCAAAATGTCAACTATTTATATTAAAACCCTCTCTAAACTAATCCTTACTTTACTATGTCTACTATAGGTACACAGTATGTATTAGCTAAATAAGTTCATTACAAAGCTAAAGGTAAATTTAAATTTGATGAGATAAACCTCAAAAATGAGCTCAAGTTCTAATAGTATCTATACTTAAGCTTGAGCTTGTAGGGATAATAGAGCTTAATTAGTACTGGCCTTTTCCATATTTACATAAAATGAACTACAGCTAAACCCTATACAGACTTGTACAGACTATATTACTTGTTAGTTTTAATGAGAAACATTTGTGATTATAATTAGTATAATAAGTTTTTGTGACCCAACCTTTTAAATTAACATCATTAGTCTGGCCAAATTCTTATATAAAAACCCTATTATATAAGTATAAGTAAAAAGTACTACATACATAGTAGATATCTGTAGAATAGTGACTAATTGCTTTACAAGAGTTTTTGAAGCGAAAATTTTAATTTATTCTTTCTAAAATCCGAATTTCTTCCATTTCGAAAATTTCCAAAAAAGACAGGCATCAGGCGAGGCAGTTTTACAGTTCCAGTTACTTGTGTAGGGTTCAGCTAAGAATTTAAATTTAAGTTCAGAAATACTGATATATGTACCCTTCTTATATTAGTATACCCTATCAAAAGGAGTTTGCGAAATTCCATTATTTTCATAATTACATTTCACAGTTCTTTGGGCTCATGATAAGCGAGGAATCAATTTTCCTTTTCTTCAAAATTTCCTAACAACTATCAGTAGTAGACTACATAGTAGTATTCTGTACTTTGTAATATAATGTGCTAAATATCTGTACGATATCTAAAATAGTAGTAGTAAGTATCTTTTAAAGGCAGTTTAATAGGATAGTTATAGTTGGAAAAAGCAAGTTTAAGAGGCGATCAAAGTGCAAGTAGAAAGCTAAAATAAAAATATATAAAAGTGCCACTTCAGAATCTTCAGATACGAGTAGGATGAAAGCAAAGTTAGTATTCGATCAATGAAACTATTTTTTTGCTCTCAAATGAAAGACATATCTATTCTATTGTTTCTCCTAAAAGTTCATTTTATTCACACAATATCCCAAGCCTTTTATCCTCGATAAATGTTTAAAAAGCTATAAGATATAATCCAAATCCGAACTATTCTTTTATTCTTATCTTTTCAAGAAAAAAAAAGCTGAAAGAAATAAAATAAAAAGAAAAAGAAAAAAGGGGCTGATAATTCG